>CM046425.1:41149186-41236777 GCA_025506505.1 Flaveria sonorensis | reverse complement strand
TTAATCAATTCGAATGAAATCACATGGCTAATTGCTATTGAAACAAGAAACTAATACTGCGAATCAAACCGAAACCCCTGAATTCAAATTCAATCTCATTCGATATGAAATAGACACAATTGAGGCTATTTAAATGAGGCTAAATCACCTAATATAATCCTTTAACTCTTAGTAATCCCAATTTTTACAAACCACACACATCGCAATCGCCATCGAACTCTAATTGGAATTACTGCTCTAGTTTTCATCACCTTTTGACCATTCTAATCAAAATTTAGTGGGGGTTTACATTCCTCATCATCAATTGAAGCTCGCATGTGGTTAATTATAGCAAAACATCACCATCACCTCTAAATTGAATCTTGTACAATCTCGACTATTGTATCTTATTTTCACTAATTCGATTACTAACGAGGTACATATTTACACTCAAACACTCATTATGATGTGGGGGAGTTCAAAGCCCCATATCAATCGATATCAACGTTATTTTGATGTTCAACCAAATTGAACTAGGGTTCATGTGGATTTGGAGAAACTACCTAATTATGTTTTAAGTTTTTCAAAGCAAGGTTAAATCAAAATCTGGGCTTTAGCTCACTGGTTAAAGCGCATGAATCATACATTAGAGGTTCCGGGTTCGACCCGGGCATCCTCATATGCTTTAAAATCAATTTTTTGTATTTTAAATTCTAGAAAAATTATCAACGTATTATTATAATAAATAAAAATTATTTTGCTAATCAAATTTATTCTAGAAATTATTATTTAATTTTTTTGAAAATTCTAAGCAAATATTTCTATTTTCTTATTTTCAAAGGTTTAATTTTGTAAAACCGTTATAAAAAAGTTTTTAAATTTTATAATGATTCTAATCTAACCTAAATTATCTCAAAATATTTTGCAAATCATTTGATATTAATTAAATAATTAATACCAAGTTATTAAATAATTAATTAGTAAAATAATTTTCTTAACATTTAATATTCAAACTTTATTATTATATATTTATATTTAAATTATTATTAATTCACTAATTATTCGTTGTTATTTTTAATTTTTAATTTCAATATCTAATCAATTTTATCTTTTCTATTCATCAATAATATTATAATAATATATTATTATTTTGTTAAAACCTAAATCTAATTGAAACCCTAATCAATACTTAGTCTTTAAATCATGATATTGTTGTTAACTCAGTAAACCAGTTTCTTAAGTTGACTGGTGAGGATTTTGGTACCTAATTAGCTAGTTAACCTCTCAATTTTAAATAACATCAAGTGATATTCATAGCTTATTTATTTCATGTGTTTTATATTTTTTAGAAAATTATGTGTTTATATTCAATCATTAATATTTCTTGTTATTTCATTCTAAAATCAATTCAAAACAAACTATATTATTACTGTAATTATGTTCATAGTTAGATACACTAGATGAATAACCAATTTAATTCATGCAACCATGGTAAACAATGATAGATCTATTGGTTGACAAACTTACCCTATATGATTATTCGAGTGGTGATTTAAAACGGATCCACATTCTATCACAAGGCTTCGTCTGCGAAATGAGTAAATTCAGTTATTAGATTTGATTGTGTTGATTGTCTTTTATGTTACACTGTTGCATTTATAAGTCTTGATATTTTCATATCATTGAATTGTTTTAATCATTTATTCAATCTATATAAGTATGCAAAACCTGCGTTTACTTATCGGCTAATTTGTTAATTGACTTGTTACTTTCCACATGATTTCAGAAAATAGTTTAGCGACTTCTTCATGCTCATCATAAGACTTGGACTTAGAATAAACAAAGACAATTCAAAAGTTTGTTTGAGTTATTATTGATTGTAATAGATGTTTTGATTAGTTTTATCAATGAATTATGTAATTAATAATATTTCAACATATTTACTACACATGTGCTATAAACAATCGATTTACATTCATCTGCTTCAATGATTTTCTCATTGGTTGGGTGTTACAAAAACTATACAAATCATTTTTGTATCAAAATAATTGACACAATTTATTGTTTCAGATTCAAAACTAAGAAAAAAATTAGATTAGTTTTTAGATAACCCAATTAATAGTTATTTATTTAGTAATATATAGCGAAAGGAACAATAACTTGATAATTGCACCTAATTAAACAATTACAATACTAGTCGGATAAAGTAAGCATCTAAAACAACCTGTTGTATATAAGTAAGTGGAAAGTCAAAGAATGTATTTCATTGATGTTCATCAGTAAGGTAAAATGATACAAACACAACAAAAGACCACAATAATTTAAATTAAATGTTACATCATAGTATACAGATACAAACAATGAGTTAAAAAGAGCATAAAATTTAACTCTTTAGTTAATCTGCATAATATTTCATACATACTACATTAAAAGGTTGTGTCAATTGTATAGATAGTTATACTTTATGATATATATTATATATATATTATATATATATATATATATATATATATATATATATAATACTAAAAGAGTAACTTAGGGGGACACTTGGCATATTTTAGGTCCCCTAAGTTTATTTTTCCCGTCTCTCTCTCCTCTTAAATAATTACCTAAATTAATAAATATTAAATAATTTTAATTCTTTTTTGGAATAATTTTTTTTAATAAATTAAGAAATATGTTTTTTATTAATGCTATTTTCAGAAAATAATTTTTTATACGGCTCAAAAAATTTTCTAAACATCTAACTTTTTTTGAATTTAAAATATTTTAAATTGGTATTTTAAAAAGTAAGTTTTTTTATAAACTAAAAATAATTAAAATTAGGAGTTATAATAAAAAAAATTTTAAAAATAACATTTTAATACGGTTTGTTTTGAAAAAATGTTTAACTTTTTTTGGAAAGAAAGTTTAAAAACAAAAGTTTAAAAATTGATATCGTTATTTTATTACTTATAGTTATTACTCATATGTAATTTTAATCATATCTTATTTTAGATTATCATTGTATACTTTATAAAGTTTTATTATATTTAATATTTTTATTTTTTCAACCCGTATAATACACGAGTTTACTAAAGTTAGTATTAAATAAATAATAATCAACAACTAATCAGAGATATTATGAACATTTATAGCCCGATCCAACCCGATTCAATACTATATCTCTATATTTGATTACAGGGTCAAAATACTTCGTAATTGATCTAATTATTACACATAACTTTTTAGTGTATATTATTTAAATCTTAATTTTTCAGACTAATATCCTTACACCCACTCAATATCTAGCTCACAATTTGACCCGTCAAAAGTATTTTTTTTAAGTCTAAAAGAAGACAGTTTTTTTGACTGTATATTTCGCTTTGACAATAAACAAAAGTCAAGGTCAATCTTTGTCAAGTGTCGGCTTATATTTGAAAGAGTCTATTTTTACCCATGATTAGCTTTATGGCATCTTGTCACAAGTTAAGAGTAAAGATGAATTGAACCTTTTAGTTTTAGATAATGAGTGTAAACCTACTAATGTTACTACAAATGTAGTTTACAATGATGTTTTTACTCATTTGTGACCTTATAATCAAAAGTTGTTATGTCTTATTTAATATATAACACACTTGATTTTATTTTTATTTTTATGTTATTTAATAATTAACAATTTCAACAACGAAAGTTTAAAAAGATATTATTGTTGTTTTACTTGAAATATTTAATATTTAATTTAAACATATTTTATATGAAAATATTATTTTATATTTTCTAAAATTTTATACAAAGTATTTGATATTTTATTTATTCAATTTGTGTGTTACAAAATCGGGTATGATTTCATTTCCAAAGAAAGATAGCCATGAATTCCTTCGAATTGAAGAGGAATCAATTAAGAAATCTCGTAATTTTTGTCACGATTCGAATATAAACCAAGCATTTTATGGATTTGAAAGTGATCTGCAGTTTTTATAGATGAATTATTTGAAGAAAGAAGAATTATCGGGTTTGATTTCATTTCCAAAAAAATGCATTCTAATTTAGAGTTAAATTTTTAAAATTTCCTAAATGTCTCTAAATGAATCTAGATTAACATTGAGAACAGATACATATTTAGACGGAAATTAAAAAAAATAAAGCCTTAAAAGAATGCCACGTAACACTAAAATTATTGTTTTATTAATAAATATAGATATAGATTATATAAATTTGTGTGAGTAGGTGCTCATAGTCACGTTATTTTTCATGTATAATTAGAAAAGTTAGACACGCCTTTAGTTTATACTAAATAAATATAGGGGTTCGATGGTAATTGCAACTAATTATTAGGTCAACCAACTAGTAGAGTTCCCAACTACAAACATAGTCTAAACCACTTGAGAAATTTGTGTTTTGTAGTTCAACACCTTCCTTTTTCAACCTTAAAATTATTACTCTTTTCTGTTTCCTCTTTCATATTAACCATAAACAAATAAAACTATCCTTTCACTCTCTATTTTTTTAACTAGTTCCCTTCTATAAATCGACTTCTATTATGCTTTTAAGTTAAAACGAGCCTGTCAACTATATAAATATGTTTTACAATTACGTGACCTATATTGTGTAAGATCACCCTATGTTGTAGAAGAATAATTATACTTTTAAGTAAACCTAAATTAAACGAATTTGAGCTTAAGACGTAGACTCGTGACAAAGCAAACTCTAACTTTGTTAATCTAATCAAGATATACCTTGATAACTGAAAATATATGGACAAAAATAGTTTTTTTGAACCACAAACAAAATAGAGTTAATTCAGTGATAGGCATATGCTTCGAATGAGATTTTACTATACACGTTTGTTTTAGTGATGGATATGTGATTGTATTTACTTTAGACACAAATATTTATTCATAAATAAATAAATTGGAAGAGAATAGAAACCCAAACCTAGTGGTTCACCCACTATAGAACATCCCCATCAAAACCCAAAGGAAAAGGGCTTTGAGGAATCTTCTCATTTTCAAACACTTCAACATCTTATCTATGTCCTCTATTTTGTTTTCTAAACATAATAAACACATTACTCTATTTTCATATATTTAATAACCCTATTTCTTATCATAAATCCATAATCATTTCATTTGTTTACCTAATTGAAAACTATCAATTCGTTTATTTAAAAATTAACAAATAAATTTCCAAAATGAATATCAAGAGGCATATAAATAGTTTGATTTAAGATGTAAATCTACCACTTTACAAAACAAACACAACAACTAACAAAACATGTTTCAGTTTTTCAGTTATAAACTCCTCCCACTCTTCATAACTATCACTCTCCTCTTCCCCCTCTTTCCCGCCAGAACCGCTCCCGGCGATTTCAACTCCGGCGACCTCTCCCCGAACGCCACGTGGACCAACTTCCTCCACGTCATCGGCGCCGGAAAGGGCGCCACGGTCTCCGGCATCTCGGAGCTCAAAAACTACTTCCACCGCTTCGGATACCTCCAGCTCCCCGACAACGCCGCCAAAAACTTCACAGACCTATTCGACGACACCTTCGAATACGCCCTCTTAAACTACCAAAAAAACCTCGGATTAACCGCCACCGGAAGGCTCGATCCCTCACCATCACACAAATTATGTCCCCACGTTGTGGCGTTAGCGATACCCTAAAAACAACCACCTCGAAGCATGACAACATAACAACGATAATAATAATAATATCCACGTCAGCAAGCACTATGCGTACTTTTACGGACAGCCACGGTGGGGGAAACCGGCGCACCGGACGCTAACGTACGCCTTTTCCGGCGATCACATGATCGACTACCTGAGCTCCTCCGAAGTACGGAGCGCTTTCCGGCGGTCGTTTTCGCGGTGGTCGGCGGTGATTCCGGTGAACTTCACGGAATCGAAGGATTATTCATCTGCCGATATAAAGATCGGATTCTACAGCGGCGATCACGGCGACGGTGAGGCGTTCGACGGCGTATTGGGGGTGTTGGCTCACGCTTTTTCGCCGGAGAACGGTCGGCTCCATCTGGACGAAGCTGAAACGTGGGCCGTTGATTTCGGGTCGAGTGGGTCGAAGGTGGCCGTTGATCTGGAATCGGTTGCGACCCATGAAATCGGGCATATACTCGGGTTGGCCCATTCTTCGGTCAAAGAGGCGATCATGTACCCGAGTTTGAGTCCGAGGACGAAGAAAGTGGATCTTAAGGTGGATGATGTGGAGGGGATCCAGGCGCTGTACGGGTCCAACCCGAATTTTCGGTATAATTCATTGATGGAGTCCGATATGTCGTCGGGTCGGGTCGGTAGGAGTCCGGTGAAGTGGTTGACTTGTGTAGTGATAGTTGTAGTTGGTAGGCTATTACTTTGACAAAATAGTTTTTAAGATAGTATTATCACACTTTTGATTGTTCTTTTTAATGTTTATTGTAAAAAAATATACGTCTTTTGTTTTATGATAATGGAAGATTATTTCATTTATTTATGTTAAAGTTGGTTAATATCAATAAATACGGAATGTGTTGTGTGTGGTATTAGTTTATTGTATATATACCAACATAGTATGTATGGTTTGAAAAAAAGAAGTCAGACTAGGAGCGAAACTAAAAATATGTAAACACTACAACTGTTATGTATTTGTGAAACATGTATTTTATTTTTGTGATGTCCAAAAATATGTGAAGCTACAACTTTTATGTATTTATGAAACGTATATAATATATTTTGTGCTGTCGAAATCTCATCCTCTAACTTATTTACAACTGATATTGGTTTATTTGATGGTTTGCCGTGCCTTGGAAGTTTTTGTGTGGAAATTAGTTTTTTGTAAATATTTGTATGATTACTACTGAGTTTGAGATTCTATACACCCTTTGTTTTTATGTAATGTCTTTAGTTTCTTTAACCTTCATTTATTATTTCTTATTGTGGCCCATTCATTAGCTATTGTTTTCAGAACTGGACCGGACCGGACCAGTTGAACCGAAAACCAGCCATAGAATCGGTCCGGTTATGTGTATTTGGATTGTTTTTATTTGAACCTGTCGGTTAGCGGTTGAACCGGGCGCCAGATTTCAAAAACCATTTTTATTTTTTATTTTTACTTTTAAAATCTATTTTTTATTGATTTGGTACTCTATGATACATATATTGATTTAAGTGTTCATGTTATGTTAAACATATAATTTCACCCTAAAACATAAAGAATATAATTTTTTTTTATATGATGTCATTCGGTTTGACCGATTCGACCGGTCTGACCAGTGAACCGCTAACGCTACTGATTTGTTGTTTGGTCCGGTTTTACGAAAACATTGTTTATGACAGTTAATAGTTAAATTTTGATTTATTTATAGACATGTTACTTCATTTAAATGAGTTAAATTGGGTTGTAAAGTGTATTGATAATTGTCTCCTACAAAATTGTATGAACTAGTATTTTACAGGATGCGGCGGCATTGTATGCGGTGTAATAAGGTATAGACTAACAATCAAATCAACTCGTCTTCCGTAAATTAACTCGAACTTATATTGTTGAAAGAAAATGTATATACTTGAACGATCTCTTTTCCAAACAAAATTATGTAAAAACGTAGACCAGGCAAAAACGTACATTAAATAAACGCATTGATTAGAATCGTCCTGACTAATTTTCAAAGTAAACTTACGTTGAAACGTAGAATAATTCAAATTTATATTGTCGAATGACAACATTGTATATTTGACGTGACTAATTTTTGAACAAAACTTACGTCAAAACGTATGGCGCAAACATTTTATATTTTACCCGACGCATACCTAAAAATACGCCGTCTAATGAAAATGTTTTATATTTGACTCGATTCATTTCTAAACAAAACTTACGTCAAAACATATGCACGGAAACGTTATATATTTGACCTTATTCGGACCGACAAATACGAACGTAAAAAATTAGTGTTTTTAAGTAAAAATTTTACCAAGTTAAACCCTGAACTTTAACGTGTCAAAGTTGACCAGATTGAATTTAATAAACAATTATTATTATTGTCACACTTATTATTATTTTATTATTATTATTATTATTACTGTTCAATAGATAATTTAAAATTTTAAAAGTAGAAGTTGAATAGATGGTATTAAAAAGTAAAGAAAAAATATTGTTTTAAAAAAAACATAAATACATACAATCTCATTAATTGTTTTATTTAAAAGTTCAATTAATATTAGAATTAAGTTTTTTTGGCTACAAGTTATTGAGAATTTTAAAACTCCTAGTTATGACTTTAAAAAGTAATTTTGCTGGTTTAGGTTTAAGTTCATTAGTATCAAATTATTTTCTTTTAGACGTGACATTAATAACTCCATCACTCTTTAAGTCTTTAGATATTGTGATGTTATTATTATCTCTTATATGTCGTCATAACTGTTTTCTTACCCGCAAATATCTTAGTAAGCTGTATTTTGAGTAATTGCATTCTAGCTTTAGAAAAAACAATCACCAAAAATTAAGTTTAATACAGTACATATTATTAACTTTCATCCAAGAATTGAATCACTAGTTCGAGATATCATAATTGTAATAAGTTTGTTATGAAAGGATAGTGCACAAGATAAGTGATCGACATTAGTGACCAAAATACACTCGCTAAACCCATGTAATTTTTCTATGATACCAATACCATTGCTTATAATTATAAGAGATAACTATTTTTTTTCATAGTTTTATATCATTTTTGTTATTTCAGTACTCATATTTATTGTTTGTTGTTTCAGTACCAGTGTTTAAAAAAATTACCGAAAAAGTAAAAGTTGAGTACTGAAATGACAAAAACAACATTAAATCAGGGATTAAAAAAAACATTTTATTCTAACTAGAACCATCAAACCTTGTAAGAGATTATAATATATAAAAATATGGAAAAATAAAAGCTTATAAAAAGAACAAAAATATTTTGTTATATGTACTAGTGTCAATAAAAGTACCAATGTCATTTAAAGCTACAGATCACACATACAACCAAGACAGGATAAAGAAAATTTTGGACAATTATAGTTCTTGGGTGGTAATGCAAGAAGAAAATAAGGATGAGGCATCAACTCTTTTAAAGGTGGTCTTTGGAAGTTTACCAAGTTATCATTATTATCTGATTAGAGTTTACCAATTTATTATTTATCTATTAATCGACTAAGTTTTATTTCTCGTTAGGAATATGTCTGAAGGTATTATAAGAAAGTTTCTTTAGGCCCTTTTCTACCAAAAAAATCTCTTGGATTGCGTGGGATAAATGTATTAATTTGAACGATTAGGGCGGTCTAGAAATCGGAAGTATACAAGCGACTAGTTTGGCTCTCTTATCCAAATGGATGTGAAGATTAAAGACAAAACCGAAGGCAATTTGGACTAAAATAATCAAAAAGTGTTCACATGAGGAAAAGAGAGGGGGCTGCTTCCCAGTAAAAAAAATCATTACCAAGTGTATGGTGTATAATAAAAGCCTCACATGAGCTAAGGTAGTATGGGATTAACATGCAGGAGAGGATTAAAAGCAAGGCTGGCAATGGAAAACATACATTATTTTGCCATGATAAATGGCTTGAGAAGGGTATTCGAAAAGACTTGTTTTCTAATCTATACAAGAAGGAAGCAAAGTAAAACTATACTATTCGAGATAGAATTGATGATAATATGTTCGATTGAGGGCTGACATCACATCATTGGACCAATTGGATGCTTTTAAAGGTTAGTTTTATGGGATTCAAGGCAGCACTAGGCTGCTATCAGCAAAGGAGGAACTAATTTACAAGCGTTCTAGTTACAAACAACTTATGCAGTTATGTCAGAATCACGTGAAAACACACGATCATATTCTTGTGGGCTATGTCGTGGTAGTTTGGGACAAGGTAATCAGTTGGTGTAAGATGCCGTTATAAGAGAAGGGGGGGGGGGGGGACAATAGTGAATATCCTCAATAAGGTAGAAAATGTGATAGGAGATGATGTTTATTAGAAATCAATTTATTTGATAACATCGAGGACCCTATGGTTTATTTGGAAGACAAGAAATCAGAAGATATTTAATGATAGCAATTGTAGTAAAAACAGTTTTTGAAGACATCAAGGCTTCTACTTTTTTATGGATGAAGAATAGGGCTAATTGGTAAGATTTAGACTCGAATATGTGGCGTGCTTTTTATTTGTTTGTGTAAATTGGTTTGTTTTGTATTGCCTCAAGTTACTTGCTAGAGCTTTCTTTTGTTTGATGCATGTTGCCGGTACAAAAAAGATTTGAGATTGTTTTAAGAGGGTTATATTTATAACTTTGAGGTTGCTTGTTATGTAGATTAGTGTTGTATGTTAGAATTATTTATGTGGCCTTTTGACCATTTGACATTTATATGGACTATGTGTGTTAATCCTTAATACTTAGGATGTCTAATTTGATGGGAATTAATATCCTAAGGGGCTAATGTGTAAATTAATGGTGGTTAATTGGTTAAGGGTTTGTTTGCCGGTATATATTCATGTGTTCTTCCCTATTTGCTTTCTCTCTGTGATTTTAACATCAGAGAACACAAAACTTCAACAACACCATAAAGGGATTCTATCCATCAGTTAGGCAAACAAGACCCGTAATCAGATTGATCACTATGGCATCTTCTTCATCCACAAAGACTGAATCATCTTCTTCAAGTAAGTTTTACTAACCCTAATCAATTTGTGTGGTTGATTAACTTGGGACTTGTATAATTGATATCATGTGTAGAATTACCATTCTACATGTGGTATCAGAGCCACGTCTTACAAAATCAATGATTGATTGCACACAATTGATAAAACATGACGGTTCGTAATTCTAACGATAACACAATTTAAAAGTCTTTTCAATTCGATGCAACAAAGTTGATTCGTGATATTGAATCAATTTTATATCAAAGCCGATGTGCGTTTGTTTTAAAAGAAAAGAAAGTATAAATCCTACTCACTGCAATTTTCGAGTGATTTCGTGAAAGTGGATTACAGATGGATAAATATCGATGGGTTTTATATTCAATCAACTATTGAATTTAATTTCTTCTTTAAAGTCCATATCCAACACAAATTGCAGTAATTCATCTCTCTTTTATAAAACCATATTTGGTGAATTTTGCATTTGCATGTTTTACTAATTATGTGCAATCTGATTTTATATACCATAAATATATATGTCCATGTTTCAACGTAATGTGTTAATTAGCCTTCATTACTATTATGAATCATATATTGTATGAAAATTGGCTACTATAAGAATTTGGCCTTTTAATCTAACAATAGATCCATATTGCTACCATAGATGTTACATATAAGTTGTATGATTCTGCCATGAAATTAATTTGTTAATACATTAGATGATTTCAAAACCTTTATATGTTTACACTCTTGCAATCTGCAAATGGTTTTGATTTGTTCTAAAATGGTCATACTCTGACTATTATATAAAAAATTATTTCTAAAACTAGTGACATAGGCTTTAATGATTTGAACAGCCGAACCAACGGGAAGCTTTTCAATTCAATATAAGCATCCATACTATGTCTCTTATTGTACCTTGTTTAAGTTATTAATTCATGAATCCAACGGTAATGTTTTAATAATTTAGATAATGGAAATGAGCATATTTGTTACATCTTACCCAACGGTATTTTGTGATGAGTATATTCACAAAATGTCATAACTTAACATTTTAAGTTCAAGTGTTAACTGAACAAACGGGATGTTGATAATCGAACATGATGTGTATTTTACCTATTATTTGGTGTTATTAATAGGTCTTTATTTCAAATCTGATATGTTTTATGCTTGTATCCTATTTGTGTTTTTGTATAGTCATAACTGAACATATCATTTATTCTTTGCATGCATCAGCATCTACCTTTAGAGCAGGTTTCGGTTACTTGCACGGAATCGAGCCTTTGAACGGAAATAACTTTGGTACTTGGTTGGAACAAGTTAAGTTAGCCTTAGAATTTATGGATCTTGATTATTGTTTAAGGCATAATGATCCCCCTCCTCTTGCTGATAATAGCACGGCAGAACAAAAGAAAACTTATGATGATAATCAGAATAAGTGGGAGCGTTCAAATAGAATGTCACTAATGATAATCAAGAATTCAATCTCCCCTACCATTCGGGGAGCCATCCCTAACTCAGAAAATGCAAAGACCTACTTAGACTTGGTAGAGGAACAGTTTAAGGGTACTTAAAAAACAAATGCTGGTATCCTAATTCTCAGAATGTTAACAACCAAATACAATGGGGTCGGTGGTGTGCGCGAGCACATCATGATGATGAATGACATGGCTAATCAATTAAAAACTCTAGACATGGAGATTAGTGAAGTATTCTTGGTTCACTTCATTATGACATCTCTCCCTGCTCAGTTTGATCTCTTTAAGATCAACTATAACACACAGAAGGAGAAATGGAAGATGAGCGAACTGATTGTCATGTGTGTTCAGGAAGAAGAACGCTTAAAACTAGAGAAACGCGATGTTGCTCATCTAACCACTTTCGACTCCAAAAAGAAGAAGGGCTCATTTAAGGAAAGGGTGAAATGGGGAATAAGTCAAAATCCAATAAGCTCTCTACCCCTGGAGCAAGTACTAGCACATTCAAAGGCACTCCCAAATGTCGTTTCTATCATAAAAAGGGGCATACTCCAAGGGATTGTCCAAAGTTTAAAGAATGGCTCGCGAAAAAAGGTATTTCCCTAAACCGTATGATTTAAATGTTCCCTGTAATACATGGTGGTTTGACTCTGGTTCCACTGTACACATCTCTAATTCATTACAGGGATTCCGTACAATAAAGAAGCTGGCAAGAAACCAACGGACGGTTAAAGTGGGAAATGGCTTGGTAGCTGAGGTGGAAGCAGTGGGGACTCTTTCTTTAGTTCTGGAAGGAGGCTTCATTTTAAATTTATCTAAAACCTTATATGTACCAACTATTACTAGAAACTTAATATCTATTTCAAAACTAGATAATGATGGATATGTATTTACTTTTGGAAATGGAAAATGTATTTTAAGTTTTAATTCCAAAGTTGTTGGTTATGGTCTATTGGATGGTGACCTCTATAAATTGTCTTTAGATCATAAATTTTCGAAATCCTTGTTGTCTTATAACGTTGAAGACAACTTAGTAAGAAACAAAAGAAAAAGAATTATGGAGACTTCTTCTAAGTTGTGGCATCAAAGATTAGGCCACATTTCACGAGAAAGAATGAATACTCGTGAAAGATGAGGTACTTCCAGAACTTGACTTTTTTGATTTTGACAAATGTATTCAATGTATTAAAGGAAAAATGACCAAAACAAATAAGAAAGGCTCCACTAGAAGTATGGGGTTACTTGAATTGATTCATACAGACATATGTGGTCCTTTCTCTGTGGGATAAGTTGTTTATTACTTTTATTGATGACTATTCGCGTTACATGTACTTGTATTTAATCCCCGAGAAATCTGAATTAGAAACTTTTAAAACTTTTAAGGTTGAAGTTGAGAATCAACTAGACTGAAAAATAAAAATTGTAAGATCGGATATGGGTGGAGAATACTACGGCCGATACACCGATGTAGGACAAAGTCTGGGGCCTTTTCATGAATTTTGTAAAAGCCATGGTATAATAAATCAATATACCATGCCCGGAACTCCTCAACAAAACGGTGTAGCTAAAAGGCGTAACCGTACCCTTATGGATATGGTGCGTAGTATGTTGGCTAATTGTAATCTCCCCGAGTTTCTTTGGACCGAGGCTTTAAAGACAGCTATCCACATACTTAATTGAGTTCCTTCTAAGTCTGTCCCAAATACTCCTTTTGAAATATGGACAGGAAGGAAACCTAAGATGAATTATCTTAAAGTATGGGGAAGTCCAGCTAAAGCTAAACTCTATAATCCACAGTCCAAGAAATTAGATATGAAAACCGTTAGTTGTTTTTTCATCGGATATCCTGAAAGTTCTAAGGGGTACCGATTTTATTGCCCTTTTCACTCTACTAGAATTGTCGAGACTAAATACGCTGAATTTCTTGAGATGACGAATTTGAGTGGGAGTGGTGATGGTAGGCAAATAGATCTTCAAGAGGGTACCGAAGAGGCACCTATTTATATGCTGGTACTCATTAATCAACCCCTTGAAACATCTATTGATTCGCCAGTTCCTCATAATGATAACATGACTAACTCTGAGGAACCATCTACTACAAATCCAGTCACACCTCACGAAATTAGTAACCAAGAGACTCAAGAGCTTCAACCGCCATTAAGAAGGTCCTCTCGACCTAGGCTACCAATAACTTATGATGACTTCGTGACTTACCTTCATGAGACCGACTTTGATTTGGGTAAAACTGATGACCCAACTACTTTTAAAAAGGCCATGGATTGCGACCAATCAACTCATTGGTTTAGTGCCATGGAAGATGAGTTGAATTCAATGAAAATAAATAACGTTTGGACACTTACTGAATTACCAAAGGGTGCTAAACCTGTAGGCTGTAAGTGGGTCTATAAATTTAAATCAAACCCAAATGGAAACAATGCACGTTATAAAGCATGTTTGGTTGTAAAAGGGTATGCTCAGAGAGAGGGAATTGATTATCATGAGACCTTTTCTCCTATTTCTAGAAAAGATTCCCTTAGAATAGTCATGGCTCTAGTAGCACATTTTGACTTAGAACTACATCAAATGGACGTTAAAACTGCGTTCTTAAATGGAGATTTGCATGAAGAAGTGTTCATGAAGCAACCTGAAGGTTTTGTACCTAAAGGCAAAAAACACATGGTATACAAATTAAATAAGTCAATATATGGGTTGAAGCAAGCATCTCGACAATGGTACATCAAATTTGATAAAGTGATGAAAAGACACCAGTTCATTAAAAACCAGGTAGACCATTGCATTTATCTTAAGATAAGTGGTAGTAAATTTGTTATACTTGTGTTGTATGTCAATGACATCTTAATAGCAGGTAATGATTTAGACATGTTGCATGAATCCAAAAGATTATTATCTGCTAATTTTGATATGAAAGATCTCGGTGAAGCCTCTTATGTCATTGGCATAGAAATCCACCGGATCGAAGCACTGGGACGTTAGAATTGTCTCAAAAGACATATATTAAGCAGATAATTAAAAAAGATTTAATATGCAACATTGCTCTCCATCTGTTGCACCTGTAGTTAAGGGTGATAGTTTTGGGTCTTATCAATGCCCTAAGTCAGAGGCAGAAATTGAACAAATGAGACTCATACCATATGCTTCCGTTGTGGGAAGCTTGATGTATGCTCAAGTATGCACTTGTCCCGATATCGCATATATAACTGGCATGCTAGACATATATCAATCAAATCCTGGCCTAGATCACTGGAAGGCTGCTAAAAAGGTACTGTGATATTTACAAGGGACAAAAGAGTATAAGTTGACCTATAGGAGATCAGATGATCTTGAAGTTATAGGCTATACAAATTCTGATTTTGCGAAGTGTAAAGATGATAAAAAATCTACTTCGTGATATATTTTCATGCTATCAGGTGGCCCCATATCATGGAAGAGTCACAAACAATAATTGACTACTACGTCGATAATGATGACAGAATATGTAGCTTGTTATAATGCCACGTGCCATGCGATGCTTCTAAGAAATCTGATTAAGGGACTCAAACTTGTTAATTCCATACAGAGGCCTATGAGAATTTATTGTGATAACAGTGCAGCGGTGAGCTTTTCAAACAGTAATAGCTCAAGTGGTGCTGGGCTATATCTCGACACAAAGTACTTATTCGTACGAGTGCGAGTGGAGGATCAAAGTGTTAATGTTGAATCTATCAGTACACATGACATGTTAGCGGATCCACTTACTAAGGGTCTTCCGCCCAAAGTATTCACTAATCATGTACGTAATATGGGTTTTAGGCGAGACCTTATTTGAATGTCATGTAAACACATTAATAGAATATTTACTTACTTCACTCGTATGTAAAGTTTGTCTATACTTATGAATATATATGTGTGCACAGTAATGTTTAGTTTAGACAACCTCATTATTTACTACCTAGCATATAAATTTGAGATGATATCATTGTTATAATTGATGGGGGTCCTTGCATTGATAATAGTGCAAACGACTGTGTCTATTAGCTTTGATGTTATCATAAGAAGGTAATGAATATGATCAAGTTTGATCACTTGGCCAATTAATATTATACTATATACGTATAATTAATATACACACATGTATGTTTACTAAAATGGTCTAACGGTCAAGTGGGAGAATGTTAGAATTATTTATGTGACCCTTTGATCATTTGATATTTATATGGACTATGTGTGTTAATCCCTAATACTTAGGATGTCTAATTTGATGGGAATTAATATCCTAAGGGGCTAATGTGTAAATTAATGGTGGTTAATTGGTTAAGGGTTTATTTGCCGGAATATATTCATGTGTTCTTTTCTATTTGCTTTCTCTCTGTGATTTTAACATCAGAGAACACAAAACTTCAACAATACCATAAAAGGATTCTATCCATCAATTAGGCAAACAGGACCCGTAATCAGATTGATCACTATGGCATCTTCTTCATCCACAAAGACTGAATCATCTTCTTCAAGTAAGTTTTACTAACCCTAATCAATTTGTAGTGGTTGATTAACTTGGGACTTGTATAATTGATATCATGTGTAGAATTACCATTCTATATTGTATAGTTAGTTTATTATGTTCGGTAGTTATTAAATTAATGGTATTTATTTAAAAGATGAATAAGAAGATTATATTCGAATATTTGTTTGTAAGAAATATTATTAAACTTGATTTTATAGCCAGATAAATCTATATTAACAAATAAATTATTAACTTATTAATTGATTAAAATACTAGAATAATGAATGAGAATATTTTTGTAGATAATTCTAAACAAATCTTACGTCTTGTTGCTTAAGAAAAGATTATTATACAAAAACCATTATTTTTAGAACTGGATCGGACTAGTCGGTTGGACTGGTTGGACAAGGGAACAGATCATAGTTACGGTCCGGTTGTTTGTATTTGGATCATTTTCATTTGAACCGACAAGTTAACAGCTGAACCGGTCCGGGTAGTTAGACCGGAATTCAAAACTTTTTTTTTTATTTTTTTCTTCTAAAATCTTATTTTCAATTAATTCAGTAAAATATGATAGATATTTTAGTTATTTAATTGTTCATATTGTGTTAAAAGTGTAAATTCAACTCGAATCATATAGTATTTTCATATTTCGTTCCAATTAGATTCTTATAAATAATATTATTATTTTTTTCAATATGATGTCATTCGGTTTATTAAATCTGGAACGACCAACCACTATGACGACCGGTTCATTGTGCGATCCGGTTTTTAAAACATTAACAAAAACTAATCTACCTCCTCCGGTTGATGCTAGTTGTTTTTGATATTCTTGATCACATAGGTTCAAATATGGGTGTAAACAAGTGAAGTCAAACGCAGTTAAGCCAGAGTTTGACTTGTTTTGTTTGAGGTAGTGGATAATGTGTGTTTGGTAATATGAAGAAATAATAGAAGAACTCGCGATTAATCAATGTGTTATGGTTAAGCTTGTGATTGTATATACTAACAACCTATGGAGCCTTTTTTGGATTTGGTTACAACTTTCAGATCGCTTTTTAACATTCAAGACTTTTAACAAGTAGTTCGATTTTGTACAAAAAATCCTTTACAAAGTCGCAAGCTACGTACATATTTTTTTTTTTATAAAAGGGTTAGACCACATGCACTCCTCTATTACTTGTCATAACCCCCTGTCACCCCCTCTTAAAAAATAATTTTAAAACTTGTCTTATTTTATTACAAGTTTTTTCTTTTTTCTAAAAAAAGTTTCAAAAACACATTTTATATAATGATACAAAAATATTTAAAAGTAATAACAAAAAATCTATAAACATTTAACATAACCTTTCTGAAGTTAAAAAAAGAAATGCTTTCAACAAAAAAATTAAAAACATCTTTTAGAATTGAAAATACACCTAAATGACCCAAGTTCAACCGATTAACCGTTTAGACTGATTTATTCAGTTTGGTTATCCGATTAAATCTATTAAATCGTTTATTACTCGGTTTATATGGACAACTGAACCAAATAAACAAGATTTTGTGTATTTGTTAACCGAGCCGAAAATCGAATTCACGATATGATTTAGTTTTTCGATTATGAATACAGTTCGATTTTCGATTATTTTCTGTTTTTGGCTTTTTTAAATATCTATATTACTACAAATTAAATAATAAAAGACTAAAAGATATAATAAATAGATAAACTTAAAAGTTTTTTTAGTATAAATCAAGGGTTGATATTGGTAAATAAAAAAAGAAAAAATAATTATTTAAAAAGTTAAGAAAATAAGCATAACAAGTAAAAATAATATACATGGGAGTATGTATAATATCGCGGATAAATATTTTAAGGAACTAGAAGGGTGCCACCGTAATGCGGCGGGGCGACATTTTACATTCGATACGTGTTTCTAACTTTTGTTATTCTTTTAGTAATTTTACAAAAGTCTATTATATTTTTTTCTAAGCTAAAATTTAAAACACCAAATAAATGAGTTTTGCATGACGACTTGTACATTTACGCATTAACTTATTGCACCTCACAAAATACACATCGGTTCAACAAAAAATTTACACCAAAACGTTTAAAAAATACAAAGGTTACAATTTTAGTCTTAAAAAGTTTTTAAACATGATAGATTAAAAGATATAACTGAAATCTTAAAACAAATTAAGTTTTTTTTGGTTTATAGGTAGATAATGTAAAATTTTATGTAAGTTACAGTAAGTGTAAAATTATTATGTAACTAATTGTAATGGGTAATATATAAATAATATTAAAAATACTATTTTACCTTTAAAAATGGTTGTATATTATTCATTGAGTAAAATAATTGTTTTTAATTTTATGATATCTTAAAATACCCTCTTATATGTTTTATATAACACAGATGTTTACAATTAAATTAACTGACAATGGATTAATATTTTTAGGTCACTATTGCTAGTTGCTACAAAAGGATCATAATAAAGAAGTGGGCTGAAGACCCAATGAGAATTTCACTTGTTTTGCTATTGTTGAGTCCATAAAAAGTTTGTTTTTTATTCTTGAGTCTTTTGATTTTATGTTTTGTTTGGTCCTCAAGTATAGGAAAGAGCAGTCTCTAGTTTTGGTGATAGTTAAATTATAGGGTTAGGCTAATAACGTCTCAAATTGTAAAAAAGTTTAAAAAGAACTTTAAAACACTCAAACTGATCTAAACGAACTTCAAGTTAACTCAATCAAGCAACTTTGAAACCAGATCGTCGAACTTTACGTTTTTAGCTTTTAAGGTTATATTTTAAAGTTTATGTTTATGTTTTAGCCTAAGGATTTAGGTTTTTTTTAGTGGGGGTGGGCGGTTTAGGTTTTTTAGAGATGGGTGAGGGGCTTAGGTTGTTGGGGGTTGGATGGGGACGAAAAAATTAGGTTTTGGGGGGTGGTTGGTGGGGTTAGGTTTTTGGGGGTCTGGATGGATTTGACAAGCCGGTTTTAATACCGTTAGAATGATTTCAATCGAAGTTCGTTTGAGTCGGTTATGAGTGTTTTAAAAATCATTTTTGTTTTTTTTTTTTTTATTTTCTTATTTTTTTATTTTATAGTTTTACGCCTTTGTAGTCTAACCTTCCTCTAATATAAATAAATGTGTAAAGTCTATGTTTTCTTTATGAGTTTGTAAGTTCTTTGAGTTTATCAATAAGAGAAAAGTCGCCATGGGACTGACCACCCCACAAAATTGTTGTGTTCGTGTGTATGTGTGATTACCAATTGTTTCTCTAACAATTGGTATCAAAGCCTAAACGGTTCTAGGCTCGTGGAGGAGTAGCTCAAGGCTGTAGGGGGTGACTAACCCCTTAACGCTTCTCAAAGAGATTCAAGGCGTGAAGCCAAGAATCGATCAGGGGCTGCACAAAGCCTCTCAAATGAAGGATGGGTGAACAACAAGTGAACACATTTTTAACCTACAGTAGGAGGAAAAAGAAGGGTGTTATGGTAGGAGACGAGGGACAAGTAAACCTTTAAAACAACAGATTATCGTTCAACCAAAAATACCGAGCACATTCTTCTTGATGTGTCCAAAACTAACTAGGTCAAACTACAATATATGGGTAGTCATAATTGAAGCAAATCTTGATGCCCAATGCTTGTGGGAAGTAGTTACCGGGGAAGTGGAAGATGAGAAAAAGAACAAGTGGTAACAGCGCTTATTTACCAAGCTCTCCCGAAGAATGTTTTAATGTTGGTTCTTACAAGCAAGAATACCAAAGCAGTCAAGGTCAGGGTGGTGGAAGAGGAAGAGACCGCTGGCAAGGTCATGGAAGGGCCAGTCGCTCGTCAAGTATCAAACCATAGAAGTCTAGAGTAATGTTATGTTCTCAAGCCTTTTAGGAGAGAAGTGAAAGCAACTAGAAAGAAAATGAAAAATATTTGTGTACCAGAGTTTTTAAACAAGAAAAATAAAAGAAAGTGAAAGGATTTGGTAATCGAAAGTAAGCGAAAAGGAAATTAAAACAAACTTTCTAATAATCTTTTGTTTTACCTTTTTACCAATTTACCATTCCAATATAGTTTAATTAAAAGATTAAAAGGATATAATAGTAAAATTATAACTTTCTTTTCTTTTCCTATCAACTCGGAACACGAAACATCTTTAATTTATTTTCATTTCCTTCAAACTTTGAAACTCAAAATAAAATTATATCTTTTTCTTTCTTTTCTTTTTTTTTTCTCTTCTAAATTTCCTTTATCTTCTTTCTTTTAATTAGTAAACTCGGGAACGCAACATAAGCGACAGATGCCAGCCTAGATTCAGCCGACGAGAACGCTGATGAATCTAGAGAGCCAAACAATACCAGAATAGTTCTTCTAAGGTCTACCATCAAATTTTAATCCTAAACATCTTGATAATTATGTTTTGTTGTAGGAAGGAATTCTCTTACAAGATTACGAACTGATAGATTTTCATGATGCTAAAACAAAAGGCAATGGATGGATGCTATGAAAAACAAGTTGATTGCTATAGAACAAAACAATACATGTGCTATCGAGCTACCAAAAGATCACAAAGCAATAGGGCTTATATGGGTGTATAAGATCAAACACGCTAAAGGAAAACCAACTAAATAGGCAAGATTAGTTTAACGATGGTTTGGTTTAAGCTTTTTTGTTAACTTGCTTATTTCGTTCTATTTCGATTATACAAATCCATAGGACTAATTTACCCGAACCAATATGCTATGTATATATGAAAACCGAACCAGACTTGTTCTATACGAAAACCATATCGATGGTTGAAGTGAACCAATTACTACTAACCTTATTTTGTTGATAATTATATTACCTAAGAGGCTTGATTCCTTAATTAGAAAAGGAAACTTTCTAAAAAAGAACCCACGACCAATCGTATACTCCAAGACATACACCACTTGCTTGCTTCTACACAACAACACTTGTTGCATAGCCTTGCAAGTCTTTACATAACCAACACTTACTCCTCCACAATACTAACTCAAGATAAATGCAAAGAGCCAAAATAGCAAAACAAATAATTTCGTCATCAGGTTTTCCAATCATACATTTCTGAAAATGGAAAGCAAGTTTAAAGATAGAAACCGAAGTTATAAACTATATCTTCACATGAAAATTTTGATATTTATGGTCTTTTTAATTTTTAATTAATAAGGTATTCAATCTATATAGTTTATCTTTAACCTTATCAAACTTAAATAAATGTTTAGTAACTTTAAGTTAGAAATTTATTTTTTCCACGTTAACTACAATAACATGAATAGTTAATTTCATATTAAAATATTTAATAGTGAATAAAATTATTACCTATATCTAATAAATAACTACATAAACTAGGGTTGTAAACGAACCGAACATTCAGCGAACAGTTCGTGAATTGTTCGGCGGTAAGTTTGTTTATATTAGTTCGTTTAATAAATAAACGAACACGAACAAGAAAATTTTGTTCGTTTAATTAAATGAACGAACATGAACAGAGGCTGCATTCATTCATTTATGTTTGTTAACGTTCGATAATATGTTTGTTAACGTTCGTTTGTGTTCGTTTTGTTTAAAAGTTATGTTTGTAATAATTATTAAGTTGTTATTTATATTTGGTTTATATTACATAATGTTGGTAAGTATAGTTATAAAATCAATATATGATGGTTTGTATTTGTTAGTTTTATGATATTTTATTTGTGTTCATCAATGTTCATGAATGTTTATGTACGTTCGCTTGATTTAATTTGTGTTCGTTTATGTTCGTGAACAATTCATGAACCTATTAATTTCTTTAATGAATGAACACGAACAAGAAATCTTGTTCGGCGAACGTTTGTGAACAAGTTATTTTCTTAATGAACGGACAAAAACAAGACCCCGTTCGTATTCGTTCGATTCGTTTACGGTTCTAACATAAACATCAATTATCACAAGTTTGACATTCATTTACTTTTCCTTATTTTATTTTTTCACCTAATATATTAGTTTATTTCTAGTTTTTTTTTTAAATTCCTAAATCTATAGTACTATTATTTACTTCTCTTTATCTTACCTCATCTGATAAATAATTTTTTTAGCTTCTCTTTTTAATTTTTAATATTGCAATCTTTTATTACCACCATTATAATATTTAATTTAATATTTTTTAATTCAGCACGTAGAATCATGGTTTTTAACCTAGTCTATATATACAAATAGATATTTTCTTGAAAAAGCAGAATAAAAATGATTCCATACTAACTTATTTATTATATATAATATATAATTTATTATATACTTAAAATGTCTTAAATATAACAATTTGAACATAATATTAACAAAAAAGATAGATCCATTTTTATACCAACTACCATAACAATTAACAAACCCTCAAACTGTCCACTTTAATACTTAAAAAAACACAAAAAAAGAAGTTACTTGATGACTTCAATTCCATTAAAAGCAACCAACTTTCAAAAGCAAACCATAAAGTCATATCTTGAGTCATTACATAAGAAGCAAAACGTGCTCAACAAGACTGCAATCTCAACATCTTTACAAACATATCATTTATATACACCATTTTCAACCTCAATCCCACAACACAAATGGATAAACAATCATCAACACAAAGTGTTCATCTTCACATCAACGATCTCACACCCCAAACAACCGCCATTTTCGAACCACAAAGCAGCATTGAAACAGCCACCAGCAGCAGCAACACACCATCAGTCTCCGGCCCACGACAGGCGAACCGAGCACCCGAGAAGAGGCTGACCCTCTTCGCCTTACGCCTCGCGGTTCTGGAGAAAGCAGCCACTGGGTTGGGGACACTTGGGTTCATCTGGGCTACTGTTGTTTTGCTAGGTGGGTTCGCCATCACCATTGATCAGACTGACTTCTGGTTCATCACCATCATATTGTTGATCGAAGGGACTCGGATCTTTAGCCGGAGTCATGAGCTCGAGTGGCAGCATCAAGCCACTTGGTCACTAGCTGATGCTGGGATCAATAGTTTTCGTGCAGTGAAGTCGCGGTCACATGTGATGATCAGAGCCTGTAACGCGATATTCCGAGTTAACTCAGTTAAAGAGGGTCCGAATCTGCGAAAGGTGAAGCTGAAAGATCGAAACTTGGAGAAGAAAACGACGTTGAATCGGACATGGACGAGCTCTGATGTTCCACTGCTTCCATATGGTCAATGGGTGTTTCTGTCAAGAAACATCAGCAGGCTTCTTTACTGGCTGCAGTTGGCATCAGCAATGGCTTGTGTCGTTTTGTCGCTGATCAAGCTTGTGAGGCGAAACTATGGGGAGATAGAGAAAGGGGATACAGATAAGAGGAACAGAAAGTCAGCGTTGACCATATTCTATGCATTGGCATTGGCAGAGGCATTGTTGTTTCTTTTGGAGAAAGCTTATTGGGAGTGGAAGGTGATGTACAAGAAGCTGTTGGAACGGGTCAACAACGAGTGCGAATTCGGGCCAGTTGGGATGGTGTCTGTGAGGAGGTTTTTCTATGATGCATACTCTAAATGTGTTAATGGGAGCATCTTTGATGGGTTGAAAATGGATTTGGTTTCATTTGCAATGGAGTTATTGGGTTCTGACTCATCAGATGAGCAGCTGATCGGGGTCCGAATCTTGGAAAAGTTCACGAAAAACCCGAGGTTTTCAGAAGATACACTTCAGAAGATAGGGATCACGATCACTGTGATCGAACGGTTGGTTGAAATGTTGAATTGGAAAGACCCACAAGAGGAAGAGATCAGGAAGTCAGCAGCTGAGATACTGGCTAAACTCGCGGGTAAGAAGCAGAACTCGCTTCGAGTTGCTGGCATTCCTGGTGCAATGGAGTCTATATCTTCTCTGTTGCATGTTCACAGGAGCTCTAGTGTGACGAACTGCGGTGAAATTTCAAGAAAGGAAGTGATTAGGGGCAAAGAAAACTATGGGTACTGGATATTTAATGAATTGGGGCTGCAAATACTGAAAAAACTGGCGCGAGACCATGACAATTGTGGAAAGATTGGAAACAAAAAGGGCTTGTTAGCAAAGATCATAGATTTCACACACGCTAGTGAGAGGTTGTTGAGGGACGAACGGGTCACAGAATCTCAGATTCTGATAGTGAAAAGATCGTTACAGGTGGTGAAGATGTTGGCGAGCACCACGGGCAGTACGGGCAGACAGCTTAGGGCAGAGATATCCGAGGTGGTTTTCACGGTTAGTCACATAAGAGATATTTTAAGATATGGTGAGAAACACCCAATGCTGCAGAAACTTGGGATAGAGATTTTAACAAGTTTGGCACTTGAAGTTGAGGCTACAGAGAGGATAGGGGGAACGGGCGGTGTTCTGAAGGAATTGTTAAACATTTTCTTTAAACGAGGGGCGCCCGAAGATCAGAATCACGTGAGGATAGCAGCAGGGGAAGCACTGGGGATGCTGGCATTCGAGAGCGCCAATAACTGTCATAGAATGTTGAAACTTAAAGTTCTTGAGAAGCTTGTTGATGCTTTAGACGACCCGTTGCTTAGAATAAACTCAGCAAGGATTTTAAGAAATTTATGCATTTACAGTGGGCCAGAGTGCTTTCCACAGCTCAGAGGCGTGATCACCGCGGCACCAACTGTAAGTTACCCTCTTCTAAAACATCTGTATATCCATCAAAATACACAATCAGCCACTGGTTTTCTACCATAACCTCTTGAATGTCACTAGCCCAGCGTAAGCTGCAATATACCTAATCCTGTTGGTTTACCAGCAACTAGTTCTCATGATTTAAAAAAAAAAGCTAGAGAATTGAAACCATGATGAGAATGTAATGATATATCTTAATTTGACAGGTACTGATGGAAATCATGACAGAAGAAAACAAGCTGCAGGAGGTGATGGTTGGACTCGGGGCGCATATCTTCAAATACATGACATCTGAAGAAGCCAGTAAGATGTTCACGCGATCTGGAATCAAAGAAGCTGATTTAGCCATGTCACTGGTGCAGATTCTGAAGAAGTACCCACAACCACAGACCAAGATCCCGAGGATACGGAGATATGTGGTGGAGCTGGCGATCTGGATGATGAAAGATTCGCGTACGAATATTCAAACATTCAGGCATCTTGGTCTGGAACAAGAACTTGAAGGTATTACAGAGACCACATCTGAGGTTGAGAGCTTTAGTATTTTCTCAGGGGCAATTGGATTGAGCAGATACAAGATGTCCATTCATTCATTGGTTGAAACTGCAATGAACTTAATTGCTGACACTGAAAGATAGATGATTGCTGGTATCTGCAGGATTTCTCTATTTACTGAATTCCATTTATAACTAATACATCAATTTTTTTATAATTTTAGTTGCATTTGTTCACAAAACTTACCCCTATTAACTAAAGGACTAGTATTAGAACTGGTGTTATGGATCTTGATATCTGATCATATGATCTGAGTTTAGTAATGGGATGATGTCTTGTAACAAAATATATTGGTTCTGCTTAATCAAGGAAGTTTAACATCAGTACCAACAAATATAATTATTGAATAGTGAAACTGAAGTACTTGCAACATGTTATGTTAATGTAAATTTGGGCCTAATTTAAAAATGGTCCTGTCCGGTGAACCAGCTACTGCGGGTTTAAGGCAATGCCTGCACAGTACTACTGTTAACAATTAGTGTTTGGCTCTTTTTGTTTCTTCAACTCAAGATTCATGCAAAAAAGCCTAGTAATACACATTGGCCGGGCTTAATAAAGATTATCGGACAGTTATAAGCAATTTAGGATCCAGTGGCAAACCAGAACTGCTTCAAGACATTAACCACCACCAAACACTACATTTACGGTACCAGTAGCTGGCCTAACCTGGTTATTGCCCTGTCCTATATCGAAGAACACATACACATTAATATAAAAATTGAAGGAAAGATGAAAAGAGAAGATCTGCATGTGTAAAAAACATAATGTATAGTTATGTTTTAGATATATAGATCATTACTCTTGTAGAAATATCTAAAATTTATCAGATACTTGAGACACTCATTATCTACTTATGATAACTTTAGTTTTAAAATAATTTCAAGGTTAACCTACTACTATTTACCTACTTGTTTTTTTTTAACAAGGTTTTAGTTGCAGCAGGAATGTTATTATGTCCTTCACTTAAAGTAATATTGTGTGTTTTTGTTCGACTGTTTTGGCAATTCTGATATACTACACAATGTTTATTATGAATATCCCATTGTGATGCGCACTTATGAATGTTATCATTTGACACATTGTTTCAAAACCGTAGTTTACCGTACTATTTTTAAACTAACATAGATGAAGAATTATGGTTTACGCTTGTACAAAACGTTGTATATTTTGATGCATAGTTATAACTTCTGATACAAACAAACATTCTGAAAAATCACATTGAATACATACCAAAATAAAGCTTTTAAACTTATTTGAAGCATATTGTTTTGAGAAAATTTATTACAGTTGTAGTTTAATTATATTTGTTGTTGGGGATTTCTTAATAAAGCAATGACCGAATGATTCTGAAGTCGTGTGATTTCACTTTCAGATCAAATAATTAGAGTGTATACTAATGATTTGACCGGATAAAATCAGAATTGATTCAAGAATTCGTATGAAATTTTAGATGCTGTTTGTAATTCGAGTTTTTTCTTGTGCTTTTTCTTCTAGACTACCAATCCCAATATAAACGGGATGGAAGTTTTCCAAGATAACTGCTATTGCAGTTTTGAACAAACTACACCTTTAGTCCCTCAAGTTTAATTAATACAATTTTGGTCAAAACGAATTTCTAATGCATTTTCTATGAAGGACTTTTGTTCAAAACAAAAAATTTTCAAGCTGACCTAGCAGCTCAACCCTAGCTAGGGGCTCTGCCCCTTGGACCCCGCTTCTCTCGGGGGCGCTGCCCCCGAACCCCTGTTAGTCCCGATGACATTCAAACAAGCGTACACTCTTGTTTGAATGATACACGCAATCTCTAGCTACTCTAAAATATTCAACAAACCTCCCCCCATTTTAGTGTAATCTTTGATTAGCTAACTAATTCACAACAACCAAACAAACTAAAGCATAGATGAAATATCGTGACGATTGAATTTCACATTAGTATATTACACGTTCCAAATATTCTAATATCAGGGTGTCACCTAGGATTGAACCCTTAATATCATATTAAATACATGAAGATAATATACACATCAGTTTACATACATAAATCTTACTTTTTACTAGCTTATGTCTTTATCCTTCATAAGCATATCAAAGCCAAGCCCTGCCAAGTCCCAGCTTCTTGAATCAGCTAAACTTCATGCTCATATAGGTAGATCTTTTATTCTTGCATCTGCAAATGCAATTTTCCAAAAGAACTATTAAAAAGATATACTTCAACCTTCCTTAACTTGTAGTCTGAACACATACCTTTGGGATAATATAATGTTGTGTTCTGAACTCTAGATGTAAAGCCTTTCATATTAAATTCTGCACCTAACATCATATTAGGTGGGAATTGGGTATCTTAACATGAGAGTTTTAGATGGACTTTAACCCCAATCCCACAGCTGATCCTTTCACGAGATCTCTACTTAACCCTTGATTAAATGATCAGCTAAGTTAAGTGAGTTCTAACATACTCAACAGATATGACACCATGCATAATGAGCTTGCGAACTATGCTGTGTCTCACACCTAAGTGTCTTGACTTGCCATTATACACTTGACTATAAGCCTTACACCAATATAGCTTCACTATCACACCTGATAGATATGGGAGCCATTGGTTTTGGCCATAATAGAATCTCATAAAGTAGATTTCTTAGCCATTTAGCTTCATTACCAGCTGTCGCTAAAGCAACAAACTCAGACTCCATAGTTGATTTAGTTATGCAGTCTGTTTCTTCGATGCCCAGGAAATTGCACCTCCCCCAAGAAGAAACACCCAACCACTTGTGGAAGAATGATCTTTCATATTGGTTATCCAACTTGCATCAGAATAACCCTCAATCACTGAAGAAAATCCAATGTAAGTTATTTTATTATCAATGGTCCCTTTCAAGTACTTGAATACTCGAACCAAAGCTTGCCAATGTTGTATGCCAGGATTACTTGTAAATCTACTAAGCTTACCAACATCATAAGCTATATCTGGCCTAATACTAATCATGGCATACATAAGTGATCTAATTCTTCTCGAATACTCAAGTTAAGATATAACATCGCCTTTATTAAGTGATAGCTTAATGCTTGGATCAATGGGAGTACCCACTGGAGAACAATCCTTAAATTGAATTATTCAAGATCTTCTTAATATAATGTGATTGAGAAATTAAAATGCCTCTGTTCTCACGTGTGATGTTAATACCTAAGATCACCTCAGCCTCCCCATGTCTTTCATGGCAAACTTAGATGACAAGAATGCTTTTTTTATATCAACTTGATCTTGGTTAGTGCCAAAAATCAACATGTCATCTACATACAAACATATCATGACTCCATTTCCAGAATCATCAAACTTATTGTAAACACATTGTCAGCTTGGTTTAAGACAAAACCACTTGACAGTACAACCTCATCAAACTTTTGATGCCACTGGTTAGGTGCTTGTTTCAGTCCATAAAGAGATTTAATTAATTTACACACCTTGTTTTCATGTCCAGGCATCACAAACCCTTCAGGTTGTTTTATGTAAATCTCTTCATCTAGTTCACCATTTAAGAACGTAGTTTTCACATCCATTGGTGAATTACAAGATTGTGTATATCAGCAAGTGCTAACAACAATCTAATGGTGGATATCCTAGCAATAGGATCATATGTATCAAAGAAGTCAATACCCTCCTTTTGCCTAAAACCTTGGATTACCAATCTGGCTTTGTACTTATCAATAGTACCATCCACCTTCATCTTCCTTTTGAAGATCCATTTACTTCCTAATGGTTTACATCAGGAGGTAAATCAGCTAATTTCCATGTGTTGTTTTGCAAGATAGAATCTATTCATCTTGTATGGCTTCTTCTAGAAAGCAACATCCCTTGAAGCCATTGGTTCACTGTATGTCCTTGGATCCTCATCAACATTGAAACAATATTGATATTGAAAATTAATTTTATCCTTAGATCTCTCAACTAAGTAAAGTTGAAAATCATCACCAAAAGATTTGGCCTTTCTAACTCTCGTACCTTTTCTTGGTTCAGTGCTAGTCGAAGGAACATCTTCGTTATTAACCGAAACCTTCATAATAGGATTTATATTCTTTGGCCTAGGTATAGATGTGAATCTTTCTTCATCAAAGATTGCATCTCGTGACTCTATTACTGAATTCATTAAAACATACTCATTGGATTCTAATACATAGAATCTATATGCATAAGAATTTTCAGCATTTCCAATAAATATGCAATCTATACCTCTTTCACCTAAAGTTTTCCTTTTAGGTTAAGTGAGCCTCACCACAGCTCTACATCCCTAAACTTTGAGATGTGGTGAGGCTCTTCAATTTGAAAACTACTACCAAGTTCAACAGACTCACTTCCTCTTTCTTATGTTTCATATTATGTTTATAATCTTTCCAAAAAGGAGGAATTTGTTAATTATACTTGAAATAGAAATTGCTTCATCCATTATTAAACCGTGTTGTTGAAATTGACCAAGAATTGACATTCATTATATTATTCCATAACAGGCCTACCATCAACCATTCTATAATTCATAAAATCACTTACAAGGAATTTCTTACTAGATGAATCCTTTGCCATGTATTTGGCTTCAAGTAATTCCTATAATTCTTTTGCAGATTCAACGTTTTGATAAATATCAAAGAGGGAATTACACATACCATTTAGAATGTGTCCACGCATATGTAATCATTGACCCACTTACAGCGCTTCCTAGTTTGTTCCAGCATCTCGTTTTCCAATTTCTCAGGCATGGGGTACTCAGAACGTACACCACTTTGAAAATTATGAGTAGAAGGTGCATCTTCTTCTGCCATCTTCGGAAATCATGACCCTGAAATTTGTCCAACTTTTCGAATTTGGACGACATCATGTTCTTCGCAGATTCACCATCGCTCGCCATCTTTACTGAAATTATTTGATCTTTGTTGGGGATTTCTTAATAGAGCAATGACCAGATGATTCTGAAGTCGTGTGATTTTACTTTCAAATCAAATAATTAGAGTGTATACCAATGATTTGACCGGATAAAATTAGAATTGATTCAAGAATTCGTATGATTTTGGAGATGTTTGTAATTCGAGTTTTTCCCTGTGCTTTTCTTCTAGACTACCAACCAACATACGGGATGGAAGTTTTCCAAGATAACTGCTATTGCGGTTTTGAACAAACTACACCTTTAGTCCCTCAAGTTTAATTAATACAATTTTGGTCAAAAACGAATTTCTAATGTATTTTCTATGAAGGACTTTTGTTCAAAACAAAAGAAATTTCAAGCTGACCTGGCAGCTCGACCCCAGCCAGGGGCTCTGCCCCTGGACCCCGCTTCTCTGGGTGTGCTGCCCTCCCCCGTTAGTCCCCGATGACATTCAACAAGCGTGCACTCTTGTTGAATGATACACGCAATCTCTAATTACACTAAAATATTCAACATTTGTTTCATATTCACAACTTTATTCATAATATCGGAATGCACAAAAAACCACCTTAGATGGTTGCCTAAAACAAAAAGAGCACATTATGTTAATCTATTCGTAGGTGCATGATCTTTAGAACAAGCATGAGCCTTTAACTTAATGCTCTTTAACTCATTATTGAAAAAACTTAGCTAGTTAGCTCATCTATGATTTGTAATGAAATGGTTCACAATATGCTCGCTTGAAACATCTTGTCATGAAGAATACCCTCAACACCTCATTCCTGTCATTCAAACCTAACAATTAAGGATCGAATAATTGATTTTATTTGGAGCTCCTTGTCAAGGCCTTATCACATACCTTTTCTTGAAAAATTACAAACCGCCATGAGTCATGAATTATGGACTATCGTAGGTCCGTTTAAAGTCGAGCAAATGTCTCTATCAAAATCCAACTTTGACCTTTTTTGTAACGGTGGTTGGGATTCTAAAGTTGTTTGGTTTACAAAATGTTTTCAATAAAATTGAAGTGTTTAAAGGATTGAAATTGTTGGAAATGGAATTAATTCTAATAAATTTTATAGTGTGTTTGTTTAAAGCGTAAATGGAATTGAATGTTTTAGAAGTCAAAACGACAAAACTACCCTTCCTAACTCCAAACCTAATCCTTATCCCTTACTATTGGATCGTGAATGAAACAAGAACTTTCTGCAGATCAGTAGATAACATATGCAAAATCTCTATTAACTACTTACTAACAAACATAGCTAACAATACTTAAATAGATTATAACACAAGAAATTCTTTCAAAGTATTCACTGATTATAATTCACTGATAAAAAAAAAAGCAATGCCAAGAATACAGGTGGGCAAAAACGCTAACCTCAAAACTATACAACTATGAGGCATTTATACTAAGAAATCTAAATACTAGAACAAATCTTAAAGGTCTATTCTAAATTTAGAGTCAATGGTATTACAACCATTGATCTACACATTATAGAATACCATGAATGTATAATATAACTGGCTACAATACAATATACAATTACATAAGAATCAACACACATCAGCAGTTATAGTGTAGTAGTAATATCACTACTTTCAGCACTAATATCCTTGTCTAGAAAAGTAGTGAAGCACATACAACTGCTGATCGGCAGAAAACATGTATATGTGAATCACAATGATCAACAGGTCATTCGACAGATGAAGTCTTCAACGGGTAGACTTTATCTTTGGCACCTAGACTGTTTGACCAGGAGCATTCCACACTTAGTATTTGATAGCTTCATCTTTAATATTCCGACACTTACCTTCATTTTCTCGTTTTTCCTGCTATGTGAGGTTCCATGGCACCAAACTTAAGAATAATTAACACTAAGATTTAAGGTTATTCATCATGACAGGCCAAATCGTAAATTGCAAGGCTCAATCAAAGTTCTCAAGGCCAATTGAGGTCTATGGTTTTGAACTTGTTTTTCATATGCTCAGATGTTGTATTGTAAATATTGACTTTGATTTTGGTTCTTATTCCTCACATTGATGTTATAGTTATTGCTTAAACTTATATGTCATAATTGCTTTGTAGTCATCTACATTCTTTCATTGTACGTTAACTAGAAGGTATGATTTGTCATGAGATAGGGGGTGAAGTTTGAAGTTTGAAATATTATATGGTTTTGGTTTTTGTGACCGTCAATTTGGGGGTTTCTGATTTTGGATTTTAGGATTAACTTTTTCAACTTTGCTAGCTTAAATTTCATTTGTCATGTAGTAGATTGAGAAGAACCATGTAAATGGAGGGGAAGAAAAGGGTGTTTTGGTATCATAAATCATTCAATTGGAAAGTTTAAAACTACATCCATGGAGTGAAAGAATGTTAAATTTCTTACATTGATGGAATATTTTACAATTCTAGTTCCAACTTTGCTAACCAAACATGATTTTTGAAGGAATAAAATTCAATTTCAATTCCTGTTGAATTCACAAACCCAAGCAGGCCCTTAAAACTCAGTGAAAAAGTATTGAAACACTTGGGTGGTAGATAATTCTATGAACTTAATGTTAGGCTAAAAATCATCCAATCTGGTTATATTTCGACCAAGTTATAATCTTTTAACGATAGGTAAAAGTTTTTATTCCGAATCTATTTTCTAGACACCCATTACCAAATTCTTTTTTGTAATTCCAAGCCTATATAACTTTGATTCATGTTATAAGTTGACATAACCCTTGTATTTGGATAATAACCATATTATCCATCATGTTCCTTAGGTTGTATATTCTTTGTACTAGAATGGCATAAAGTCACATAAATTAATTCAAATGCATATAACATGTTATATGAGATTTCCTTCATAAAATCACTTAACTTTAATTCACCAAACATCCCAAAAGGGATCAAGGATGTTAAACATCCATCAGCTTAGACTTCGGTTAATTGTTACGGTAAAAATCCATACACGTAAGAAAACTGTAACGTGTTAGTCTTAAACATTATTGGTCTTTGTTACCTATATTGATTTGGCCTAGTATTTTAATTATGTGATAATCAAGTAAGACAATGATAAAACATTACAATAAGAAGTTTATATGGAGTGTGTGAAGATCAACTATTAAGGTTTGAACTTGAGTTTGGATGAATGTATTGTGCGTGAGCTCCTTGCACTTAGTTTTTGGAGAGTAAAAGGGAAGGAGATGTTGATTTTAGTGAGGGAAAGAGTTAGAGATATTGTGAACGTTTTAAGTTGTTGATGATTTATATCTATATTCGTTTGATGGGGACAAAGAGTGGATAAGTGCTGGTCTTGATTAAACAAAATAAAGTTTAGAAGGGGTGGGGGAGGATATGGTGCCAGTAGAAAGGAAGAAGGTGTTGAGAAATTGGCTCAAATAAAAGACCACATAATCGACAATAGAAAAAAAAATAAGAACAATCACATATATATTGAAAACCACACAAAATAATGATGCTATAACTCTCTATTATACTAAACATATTTATATATAGAACTCAAACTCTATTAGATAATCAAATAAATAATCAAACCAGTTCTTATTTACTTGAACTTAAAATTTAATAAAGATATCTTTTATATTTAATCAAGATTCAATATTCATTCTGCCGTTAATCTTGATATGGATCTACCTCATCAAAAACAATGCGACCGATCTCATCTTGAAATTTAACAAATTTATTACTTCATCCTTTTCTTTTAAATCAGGACATTCACATGCAAAATGTCCGATCTCCCACATCATAACACCATAAGTTTCTTTTGAAATCCCCCCTGTCCAATCCTCTTTCACGTTTGAAACGCCTACTTGGCCACGATCCTCACGCCAGTCGCCCTTTGGATTTTTTGATTATCACTTTCATCAACTTGGGATTTATTCAAATGAGATTCTTCTCGTCTTTTATTATTATTATAGCCTCGACCCCAACCACATACCGATTGCTATTGCCATTTCTTTCCATGGTTGTCCGACGATATAAAGCAATAGTTTTTACTATGACTTTCTGACTCTTTTTACTACTAATATTTTCAAAAGCCTTTAAATACCTCAGGTATCCTTAAGTGGCATAGTCTCAAGATCTGTAAATTGTTCAATAGATGCCACATTGAATATTTATAATAATTATACATGTTTACAATATATTTAGTGTATGTTTTAAGGTTTTTTGATACAAAATTCATAATTTAGACACTTATTTGTGTTTTATTGAATTTTGTAGTTATCGGAATGAAGCTGATTTTTGTGAAGGAAACCCAAGATTTGAAGAAGTTCAAGAGGAAAAATGGCTTCTGATATGACCATATTGAAGCTGAATATGGCCATATAAGCTGTCAAATTCTAAATAGCTCATTTTTATGCTGAATATGGTCATATCACTTCAGATATGGCCATATTCGGGTAGAAAAGGGTTTATAACCTAGGACACCTCATTTCAAACACATTTCATTTCTTTCAAAACCCTAGCCTCCCTCAACCCTTAGGTGTTTTTGAGCATTTCTCAAGATTTTTAAGAGATTGAAGGCCAAGATTGAAGATTTCACACTTTCAAGTAGGATCTAACATCATCCACCCCATATCACTCAAAAAATTGGTTGAATTCTCTAGATCTACTATGAGGTTCTTCAATATTCTAAACAATTGGGTGTGTTTTTTGTAAGCCTCATAGGCAACACTTTTTTATCACTTGGATAAGATGAAACCTAGCATGATTTAACAACTTGTACTGATTCTTGGTGATGTTTATGTTATGCTATGATGAGGCTTGATTATTCTTCAATGATTGTGTGTGTTTGTTCTAGTTGATGAAATATTCAACCTTATGGGTAGAAAACTTCAAGTTCTTACAAGACTTATGCATATAATTGCATCTTTTGTATGTAATCTTGTGACATTTGACTAGGAATGGTAAATGAAGGTTGAAAGTTTAGTAAAATTGGTCAAATGTGCATCCTTATGCTTATGTTTGAGAAAACCATGGTGTATGTCATGAATCTCTCTTGTCATTGGTTATGAATTGTTTTGTAATCGTGGTATGAAGTTTATGAGTTGAAGAGTAATTGTAGTTTTGTCTAATTTACCCAAGTTGAGGTGGTTATCAGTGGTTATCGTGTTAACTTTCCAAAGATTTGTGGAATTAGGTAACCCTAAAGGGAGTCTAATTCATCTTTAACATTGACATTATTGTATCATTAGTTTCTCATGGCATAAATTTAGGTGGCTATTGTGTGTTTATCGTTCTAGTTCCGAATGGTATATGTCTAGATATTCTTGACGGGGGTTAGGCTACTTTCATGTATTATGTGTAAAAAATGGTCTCACCTCGGGTTGTGCTAGTTGTTAATTCATTGCTAATGGAATCAAAGTTCAAGTGGTATCTTTAATTGATTGTGTATCTTCATCTTACTTCCTTGTTTTGTTAGTTTAGCTTGCTAATTATTTTAGTTAATTCAATATTTGCAAATCCAAACTAAATTGATCGGTTAAATAGTGATGATGATTTAGTATGGGAGCCATTGTGTCCACGGATCGATACTCGGTTCTTACCTCAAGCTATACTACTATACGATAGGTGCGCTTGCCTATTGTGTGTAGTTAGTCTAAAGGTGATAATCGTTTCTTTAAAATTAAAACAATTTGTGTGAATTTTCATATCAAAAAAAATATATATACTTTAAACACATCAAGTTTTTGGCGCCGTTGTGATTTCAAGAAAGATCGAAGTTGCTACTTTAACCATTGTGCCTATTTCAGATTTTTTTTTTTCTATGTATTCTTTTTTCTTATTTTTGTTTCATTTCTATCCGATGCCGTGATCTTTTTGTTTGAGTGTGTTTGTAGTGACTTTCATGGATCGCGACTACGAGAGTTACTATGGAGGATACCAATTTGATTATGGGGATTACCACGAGAGAATTTGGTGTGAGATTTGTGGAGGACCTCATTACACACCGGATTGTTATCATTTTCAAGGGTTCTCCACAGATTATTATGAAGAGCCGCATCCTTACTGACAACCATTTGAAGAGTCTACCATAATGTCATTCCAAACGAATACAACAAGGAATTAATATGTTTTCATAGCCTACCAGCGGTTGTAATCAAGACGAGGTTAAGCAACAAGAAAGTAACGCTATGGAACTCGCAGAACAACGCCGTCGATTAGAGGCAGTAAGTGTTGAACTTAATAAGATATATGTCCACCTTCTACAAAAGAGTTCATCTTGCAGCACAGATCAGAGCACCAAATTAGATCAGGAGGATGAAAGTGAAGCCAACCCTGTTTTATATTTTGATGTTACAACATGAATCAGAACTTGAGACAATAATGGATGAAGCACAAGTCCCACCTCTAGTTCAAAGTGCATTTGAGTTTGATGAGCCACAATTACTTTATCCCCGTGTGTTGACTAATGATGAGCAAGAAGTCGAGGAATCAAAAGGAAAGAACAACGGAAGGAGGTCATGGATGAGATGGAAGTGGTTCTCCCCAGTCTCACTATTTGGAAACCACAAACCACAGTATCCTATCTTGGGAGGATGAGTTTGGAGATGAATTGGCAAACATACCTCTTGTGGAAGGGAAAGAAGAATGGTTCAACCCGGTTAGCGACCTTGATGATTTAGAAGCACTAATTTATAGGAAGCCAACCGTGGTGATCAAGGAAAAACCACACCAAGAAGAAGATTTGCAAGTGGATGGGTTCACCAATGAACAAATGACCATGGTGATACCCGATCCTCATCCTTTCACCAACATAGCCGACCCGTGATTAAGCATTATGATGATTCATCACATGAATCAAACGAAACATAGGAGGGGGCAACCATTTCATGGACCAATCAGCTTTGAAGGTGCAACATCGATCCACCAAGCATTGGAATTCAAAATCTTATCGGGATGATCGCCTCCTTCATTATATAAGTTTGTATCAGGTTTGGTCCAGGCAAATACAAGTGTTGGTGGCACGACCGTATGTATTGTGTTTGCGTTTACCATTAGATTTCTCACTAACCTTTGGTAAATGCATTAAATCAAAAGGTCGAATGAATTTTCAAGTATCATAAGCCACCAGTCTGCTAATTTGTTCCATCACTTGCCCTAGAATGTTATGCATGCAGGGCCGAGTCAAGTTAATGACTCATAAATTAAATGACGATTCTTGGAGGCAACATGAGCTTTTGAAACACTTTGTGTTTATTTATTTGTTTTTGTTATTATTTGCTATTTCCTTATGCATGCTTAACAGGATTTTTGACTACTCTTATTTTTTTTTTCTTGGAATGTGTTAGTGATCATTTTGGTTGGAATCCTCTCACATGAATCATTTTGAGGCTTTGGAGAACTTCTTGGCAATTTCATCGAATCACAACAAGGGAGTTTTTCGTTCACTTTTCTCAGACCCCCTGTGCATTTGCATATTTTTGGTACATTGAGGGCAATGTACGATTCAAGCATGGAGATATTAGGGTTTTCTTTTGTTTTATGAACTTTTTGCTTGTCCTTCTATCATGCTCTAATTTCTGACAAGTTTTTTTTATATATAAATCTAAATAATTTGCATCCATGAATACTTGTTTCAGATCCTCAAACATGATTGCGTTCATTGGCATCATAGAATTAAGAGAAACCTTGTGTATTTGGATAAACATTATGGAATATTAAGTGAGCATTGCAAGTTGAGAATATATTGTTTATGTATGTGTTTAAACCTTACCTTTATCCATCCATTTCCGTAAGCTTATTTGTGCTTTTATCACATGAGATCATATGACTTAGTGTTTGCTTACATTTTTGTTGAGTCTTGAGTGTGCCAGATGTGCTTTCACGTGAGAACTTGCCTAGGATATGCATTTCAAGACCATAAACTGAGTATTTGCATGAAAATGATAGAGGCATTAGGAATACCCACCTTATAAGCTAAATTTCTTTTCTTTTACTTCACCCAATTGTTACCATTAGTCACCATGTTGAGGCATTTTCCTTTATTTCTTTGTTGTTACCAACATCATTAGCCACTTAACCAAGTTAGCCATTTTTGTCTTTTAAACCATTGTGATAAAATTCCGGTTATTTCTAGTTGTTTAAATGTTCGAATTCGTTTAATATTTAATTGTTAGTTAGGCGTCCATTGTTCTATGAAAAAAAACCAAAACGAAAAAAAAAAAAAAAAAAAAAAAAGAAAACAATGAAAAAAAATGAGGAAAAGAATGTTATAGTATTAGATTATGTTGTTTAGTATATGAATAAATAAATGTGAGTTATTTGATGCATAAAAAGGACGAATTTCATGCATAGCTCACGTTTAGTAGATTTGTATTAGTTTAGTTATATTAAACCATGTTTACGTATTAGTGTAATGTATCATATTTAGCATCTAGATTGTTGGAATTTTTATCCGTTTAGACATATTTACCAAAAATTCCATACCCTTTTTACCCAAGCCCCGTTACAACCCATCAAAGTCCTCTTGATTCATGCATTTGCTCATGTTAGTTGGTGAAGACTTGATCTCTTTGCAAGCATATTACTATGTATGTCTCGTCGATTGGCATTGAGTGATTCCATTATACACTTACATACAAATAACCGAGTGTTGAGTGATTTTTGTGAGGGGTTTACACTCATTCATAAATAAATGTCATAGGCATGTGATGCTCATCTGATTATTTCTAGTTTTTTTTAGAAGAACAAATTGTTTAAAACACTAGGTTTTATCTTATGAATGTGCTCTGCTCGACTGTTAATCATGAGTTTGGATCTTTATTTAACCAATGGTTTGCTTCTCATTAATTTTTTTTTCTATCAATGGGAGCTATTTTGTTAAATTATTATATTAGAGTTTGCTTGAGGACAAGCAAAGTTCAAGTGTGGGGATGTTTGATATGATAATAATTATACATGTTTACAATATATATTTCTTTGCATTTTAAGTTATTTTTGATACAAAATTCATAATTTAGACAATTATTTGTGTTTTATTTGAATTTTGTAGTTATTGGATGAAGCTCGGTGATTTTTGTAAAGAAAACCCAAGATTTGAAGAAGTTCAAGAGGAAAAATGCTTCTGATATGACCATATTGAAGCTGAATATGGCCATATAAGCTGTCAAATTCTAAATAGCTCATTTTTTATGCTGAATATGGTCATATCACTTCAGATATGGCATATTCGGGTAGAAAACGGGTTTATAACCCTAGGACACCTCATTTCCAACACAACTTTCATTTCTTTCAAAACCCTAGCTTCCCTCAAACCCTTAGGTGTTTTTGAGCATCTCTCAAGAGTTTTTGGGAGATTTGAAGGCCAAGATTGAAGATTTCACACTTTCAAGGAGGATCTAACATCATCCACCTCATATCACTCAAAAAATTGGTTTGAATTTCTCTAGATCTACTATGAGTTCTTTAATATTCTTGAGCTTGGGTGTGTTTTTTGTAAGCCTCATGGGCTAAACTCTTTTTATCACTTGGATAAAATGAAACCTAGCATGATTTAAAACTTGTACATGATTCTTGGTGATGTTTATGTTAATGCTAAGATGAAGCTTGATTATTCTTCAATGTTGTGTGTGTTTGTTCTAGTTTGATGAAATGTTCAACCTTGTGGGTGTTGTAAGCATGTTATGTTAGAAAACTTCATGTTTTACAAGACTTATGCATATAATTGCATCTTCTGTATGTAATCTTATGACATTTGACTAGGAATGGTAAATGAAGGTTGAAAGTTTAGTAAAATTGGTCAAATGGCATCCTTATGCTTATGTTTGAGAAAAACATGGTGTATGTCATGAATCTCTCTCGTCATTGGTTATGAATTGTTTTGTAATCGTGGTATGAAGTTTATGAGTTGAAGAGTAATTGTAGTTTTGTCTATTTTACCCAAGTTGAGGTGGTTATCATGTGTTTATCGTGTTAACTTTCCAAAGATTTAAGGAATTAGGTAACCCTAACGGGAGTCTAATTCATCTTTAACATTGACATAATTGTATCATTAGTTCCTCATGGCATAACTTTAGGTGGCTATTGTGTGTTTATCGTTCTAGCTTTCCGAATGGTTATATGTCTAGATATCCTTGACGGGGGTTTAGGCTACTTCCATGTATTATGTGTAAAAAATGGTCTCACCTCGGGTTGTGCTAGTTGTTAATTCATTGCTAAGTGGAATCAAAGTCCAAGTGGTATCTTTAATTGATTGTGTATCTTCATCTTTACTTCCTTGTTTTGTTAGTTTAGCTTGCTAATTATTTTAGTTAATTCAATATTTGCAAATCCAAAACTAAATTGACTGGTTAAATAGTGATGATGATTTAGTATTGGGAGCCATTGTGTCCACGGATCGATACTCGGTTCTTACCTCAAGCTATACTACTATACGATAGGTGCGCTTGCCTGTTGTGTGTAGTTAGTCTAAAGGTGATAATCGTTTCTTTAAAATTAAAACAATTTGTGTGAATTTTCATATAAAAAAAATTATATATACTTTACACACATCACCACAATTGACATAAACTTACCAACACAAATTAAGAAGTTTCCTTACCAAAATTAAGAAGTTTCCTACCACGACCCTCTTTCAATTGTTGACCCGAGATCACTGAATTTTTTCAAGATATTTTGTAATCTTCCCTGTAATGTCATCAAGACATTCACCATCACCCATTTGTAGTTACTCTAACTCACTTCTAAGTGTTTAAAGTCAAGACTTTTGCACCAGATCCGCTCCAAGAAAAACAATCCGTCGATTCCCAAACGTCTTGCATCCTCATGTTTCGCCACCTGCAAAAGAATGTCTTCGGGTAGAGATTTAAAAATAAAAGCTCTTACAGTTAGATTTTTCCTTGATTCTACTGCACCTATGGTTACCGGATCGATTGCCTCCATAAACTATTAGCTTGATCGACCTTCATCATAATGGCCCAAGTTGTATAATTAGTGGTTGTCAACTTGGGACATTGAAAGGGTTATGTTCGAGTGATCTGTAACCGGGACCATATCACCAACAAGTGATCTTTCTTCACCCATTATACTTTGCTATCTTTTTTTAATGTTATGAGTAAAACAAAAATAGAAAAGGCTTCTGCCATTTTTTTCCTTGAACTCCAAGCCACCAAACCAACACTTTTTGACTTTTTCTTTAGATCACCAATGAACAAAAGGCCTTAATAAAACTCCCTTTTTTTCGCTTCCACTGAATCAAGAATCACATGGATTCGTTGTTCAAATAGAATTCTTCATTGGTTGAGTAATTTTAGGTTCACACAGAACCTCTTTCTATGTTTTGATCTTGGACTCACGTAGAACCCTAGCTCACGAAGAACCCCTTTAACTGGTCTTTAATGTGTTTGGCTCTGATATCAATTGTTAGAAAATTGGCCCAGATTAAAATACCATATAATTAACAATAGAATAAAAATAAGTACACTTAATATTAATATTGAAGACCACACAAAATAATAACCTATAACTTCTTATTTATACTGAACATATTCTACTCACATTCCAACTCAAAATCTATTAGATAATCAAATAAATAATCAAACTCAATTCGTATCTGCTTCAAACTTTATCAAACAAACTAATAACTTAATAATAATAAGTTTTTTATTTAATCAAGATTAAATCTTCAAAAGGGAGGGTATAGGGGTGGTCTTGTCGATGGGAATCTCATGAATAGTGAGCTAGAAAGAACATCAAGTAGAAATGTTGTGATAGTGAATGAGGGGAAGAGCCCCTAGTAAAGGATGAAGATGGGTGGTGATTTGTCATGGGTTTTGGTGAGGGAGGAGGGCATTTTGATGATGATAATGCTAGTTGGTAGTATGATGACACATGATTGTGTTTATTAATATAGTCGTATTTTTTGTATTATGTATATTATGTAATATTTTTGGAAGTTAAATTGAATCAAAACTAAGTGTAATTATGATGTGTGGTTATGTATGGTATTTACGTGGAAGTTATTAGTTATTTGATTTAAGTATCATATTTACACATGTGCTATGAGATTAAAGAAATCTTTTGATACAATGTTAAGATTTTTGAACTTGTTAAGTCCATCTAATGTATATTTGGCCCAAGAGTTATGTTTTCAGATACTAGGTATCAGGGGTGTGCAAGAAACAGAAATAACCGAACCGCAACCGAAATAACCGACGCAACCAAACTAAAAAAAACCAAAACCAATAAGAAACCGACGGTTTGGTTTGATGATTTTTTAAAAACCAGTTTTTTCGGTTCGGTTTCGGTTTTGCTTGTAATAGAAACCGAAAGAACCGAAACCATAAAACCAAACTTGTAAATTTAGAGGTGTATTCATATACTTATAAATATAACTAGCCTATAAATTATTATTTAACCTATGCTATCTAAAATAGATAGATATAAATAATCTTTAAACTTTTTGTTTGGTAGATTAAATTGTTTTATTAAATATTTTGTTATTGTATTTTATTAATTGTAATTATATTTAATGTTAAGTAATTTATAAGAAATATAGATTATGTTTTAAACATCAACAAAATGATGTAAGCTCAAAGTTTCTAGTTTATATCATTACTTTGGACCAATTAAAAAAAACTTGAAGCCAAAAAAAAAACCGAAAAAACGAAGCCGAACCAAAACTGAAGTGAAAACCGAAAACCAAAAAACCGAAACCGACGGTTTTAAAAACTAGAAACCGAAATATTGGTTTTGGTTTTGGGTTTAGGTAAAAAATGAACCAAACCGACCATGCGCACCCCTATAGGTATGCTAGTTAGGACAAATGTGGAATAATATTATTCCCATGCAAAAACGGGTGAAATATATTTCATATTTTTTTTATGTCTCGTTTTAATGTTTCACCTAAAATCATGAGTTTCCTCAAATGTGTTTTACAGCCCTGATTTGTTGATAACGTACTATTTTCAGTCAAGGCCGTCTTAAAGATTTTGGAGGCCCTAAATGAAGCAAAAAAACGGGCCTTTCGGAAAGTTATCATTATAGATCCTTTTTTTATCCGCTCTGGGGACCGAAAAAATAAACTAAAATGCTTATAATTATCGGAGTAAATTTTTTTAATTGTAATTTGAGTAAGACCTTTTTTGTAATCCAATATCGGCTTCTTGTTTTTATTCTTTTACCTTTTCATGTGTCTACTTCATACTTCTAGTCGACATTACACTTATATATGAAGATCAAATGCAAACTTCTACTCAACTAACGATAGTATAATAAATTATATATAAACAAATGAGTTGCCAGTCTAATTCACTAGATTCATATCTAATTCACTAAACAACAAATAGAAACTTTACAAAATTCAAACACTAACGAAAACTAATGCACTAAACAAGTGACTAAATGCCATTTGACTAGTAAAATAAAGTTTAAACACTAACTATAGAATTAGACCAAGAAAGACAACAATAGTATAGTACGATCCAACAACACAAATCAAATTTAAAACTTATTAGTTTAGAATCTAGACTTGGAAAAAAGAAAACTAACATTGAGAACTAGATTCAGAGAATACTTGTGCAGGACCGTTAAAAAGGGACTTTGCACTTAGTTAAACACTTAGGAGGATCTTTAGGATCACTTAACAATTCAAATGGGGAACTTAGAACTTTAAACAGATGATATAATGCACAAAAACAAGTAAAGTAAGAGCAAGAACACAAGAAATAATTTTCAAGGAAGTAGTATATGCTTCTTAGGTCTATTACAGGTGTTTGCACTGATATTTAAAATACAATAACCTTTGACTCTTTATACTAAACCTACAACCGTTAATATGCAAAAAAGACAGTTGGATGTGACTAATCTAGACAACAAGATCAGCCTAAAGTCAAAAGACAGATTGCCTTTTGACTAGTAACTATGACAAGCCATAGCTCACTGACTTTCCTATTACAAAAAGCCAAACAGGAAACAAATACAGAAACTTGCAGACAAAGACCTATCTACTTTATCATAAAGCATGGAGGTTTCACCAACTTATGATAGTTGGTGAACCACCAGAGCATGCAGCGGACAGGAGGTTGCTTTATGAAAAGTTAACAGAAAAAGCGTCTTTTCTCTTTCTTCTAAAGTAATCAGTCTTATCTTTATTCAGCTTCAGAAGACTTTGTCTTGAGAGCTTCGGAAGACTTCATCTTTAACCTTCGAAAGAGTTGAGTCTTTGGCTTCGGAAGACTTGACACTTAGTGTAAAGTTTCCCATTAGTTTCTTCTGAACATTGGCTTCGGAAGATTTTACACTTAGCATTTTACCTGAGGTGTAAAACTTCCGAAGCTAGTTCTTCTTTGTTCCTTAGTGCATGTTGGAAGACTTGGTTGTTTTGGTATCCTTTGGTTGTATCAGCCTCATAACCTCAGAGGTTCCTACAAACTCCCCTACGTGATGCTACCAAAACAGAGAGGTCTTCAGACTGGGATAGTCCACAAGAGAATCTTCAGAATTCCTTTCTTCATTAGCAGATCAGGATTCTTCAGACCCTGAAGTACCTTCTCATGTCATAGAGATCATGCAGAGGAGTTCAAGCATGTTACTAGTGAAATAGACATGTGTTCTCCCTGATCTCTAGTGACATACCATCTATCAGGATCTTTAGCAAATATCCCTGATAGAATTGGTCTTCCAACAGAGAGAGGCTCTACTATGATAGGAGTTAGTTGAGAGCCCTCTTCATGCACTTCTTTATGATGTTCTGACTCATCCTGAGTTTGGGAGGTGGATGCCTTTCTTCTTTTCTTTTCTTAGAGGATCTTCTTTTGGCCATCCTCTTTTCCTCCTAGATGATTTTAACTGAGAGGGTTGGTCTTTAGTACCAGGTTCTTTAGTGGATTCCCTCTCAGTTGGGATTCCTCTCTCCCAGGTTTAGAAAGAGAGGGAGGAGAACCCTGTTATGGATCAGAAGATGAAGTTGGTGTTGTGTAGCTTCAGGTGTAGGTTGTGTGTCTCTGTAGGTTCAACCTTTACCTCAACTTCAGGTTTGAGCTTGTTTTGATGGTGAGTGGAGATCCACAAGCTCTCCCCTTTAATCTTCTGCTTGATCACCCTTATGTGCTCATCCATTATGGACAGAGACATGGGACCAAGCCTCCTTTGGGGAGAACCCATACAGCTTCAAGAAGCTCATCATCTTTTGCCTATCTGTAGACTTTTTCTGACTTTTCTTGATGATGGTTCTTGACTTGGTAGCTTCTTCCCTTCCCTTTTTTAGCAGCTTGCCTATTTCTTTGGCTTGCTCTTCCAGCTGCTTGTGTATTCAAACAGTATGTAATCATATGGTAAGGGAAGAAGTGCATGTACCTGGTAGAGGCCTGTGGCTCTCAGGTAGTTGATCATCTTTGTATTCTTCTTTATTAACTACCTGAGGTTGATCTGCAGCCACAACCTCTAACTCAGGGCTTTCTTGAACTGGGGAGAGGACAGGAATATTCTTGTATATTCTTTTTTTCTTATTTCCTCTTTATGCTTGAGGGTCAAGGCTGCATCCTCAGCTTCCTTCCTCTCCTTTGACAACTAGTGTCAGCCAGTTCATTTAATTCCTCTAAGGGGAGAGAGATGAGTTCATCTATGTTGTAGTTCCTGGTCCCCAGATAATTAAGTCTGGCGCCCTTAACTCATCTTCTTGAGTGTTTGGAACATGGGCAGTCAGAATTGCAGCTTGCATGAATCCTGGGGAACCACTTGAACTCTCCCCTCAGCTTCCTCTTCCTCTCTCTTTTCTCTTCTTCAATCTCCTCAGCAGTTAGTTTTCTTTTGCCTTTGTCAAGTACTGATCTTGATGACTCAGGGAGGAGAGCTTTGGCCTTCATTGCTGGATTCAGCAGTCAAGCTCTGGCCAGAGAGAGGTTGTGATGCACCATCACCAGCTGGTGCCTCACTGAGGGTATGGGGTGCTGGAGAGGAGATATTGTAAGGTTCACAGTCTCAGCCTCTGGGCCTTCAGTCAAGGCTTCCCTTTGAAGCTAATCTTAGGGTCCACCTCAACATCCAGTTGACCAAAGGCTTCAACTGCTAGCCTCTGTCTATATAGTTTTGATCTCCTTTTGAATTCTTCCAGCACCCAATCTTGAATTCTACTGGCTAGTCTGGCAGCTTGTCTGTTGTTGCTTGGGTTGACAAGTGCCAGATCTACCAGATTTATACCCTCATAGAAACTCAGGTTTGAAATGTTTAAAATTTCTAGTTGACCTGAGCTTAGCTCTAGAGAGTACAAGAGCTTTCCTTTCACTGTCATACCCCAAACCCAGATTGGGTTCTCAGAAGGGGCAGACATTGCTCTTGGTATTCCCTCCTCAAACAGTTGTTGTATTAACAAATGTAGATCACTGTCTAGAGGAGGTTGCTGAGTATGGACAACTGCAAGAGAGGATGGTGAGTCCTCTATGTCCATACTCTGAGAGGAACTCCCAGGTTCTGTGATTGTTAGGATTTTCTCCCCCTTTTTGGTAGCATCACCCTCTTGCATAGGTGAGCTGGGAGATTGATCCATGACATCCACAGGTTCTTGTGGACCTGGATGAGTTGATCTCATTGGTCTCTCAGCTAGCTTACCCTTGAGATCGGTGATCTCAAGTTGCTGGTCATTGACCCTTTTCTGCAAGATAGTCACCTGAGATTCCAGGTGAGCTATCTTGGACACAAAGTAGGTGCACATGTTTGAGAGTTTGTGCACCTTTTGTTGCAGACTCCCCTCATCTTCAGATGAAGAATCATAGGGGGATGAGAGGATTGGACCTGAGTCTTCTCCCTCATCACCAGCATAGGTTTCTTGGCTGCTGGATTTCCCCTGCTCTATTCAAGAGGCTGGGTTCCGTGGTTGAGGTCTTAGAGATGTAATCACTGCCAACAGTGAAAGCCTCTGCCACATGGATCTCCTGGACAATCTGAAGGAGATCCACCTCAGTTTGTGGGTTGATGTGGGCTAGAAGTGGGTGAGGCAGGAGTACTCATCTCACCTTGAGTGTGGGTGGAGAGGAGAGATTCATGGTACTCACTGAAACCAAATCTTCATCAGAGTAAAAGTCAAGGCTGGGCATGGGTTGATTAAGATCAAGAGGCTGGGGATGGTAGCTTCCCCTGAAGGTTGATCACCAGAGTGTTGAGACTCAGAGTGATGCTTAAGGCTATTTGAGGAGGTGTGAGCTCATCAGGCTGAGCATGAGGAACCTCAGCACTGATTGTGTCAAGAATGGGAGTGGTTTGCTCCTCAGGGAAGTGGGAGCTCTAGTGTCCACTTCCTCCTGTGTGGGTTGTGATATGGGGGCCTGCATATGCTCAATAGCAGGTGCAGGGGTTCGTTTGGATTTTCTTTGGTAAGTGAGGGTAATGGTAGGCCTTGATGGTGGTTGAGAGGTAGAGGGTGTTGGTCATCACTAGCTGGTGCTGCTAGGATGTCACCCTGAGCAATGAGCTCAAACATTTTTGGGACAAGGGCTGTTTCTACCCCTGAGAACCCAACAGTTGGCTTTTTCAATATTTTGAAAATGCCGGGCTCATATGTGCAAGTTTAAGAACATTACCTGTTCCCCTCAACTGTGGTCCCATTTCACAGTGAGAATGTGTTAACATACCGGGAAACATGTAATATTCTAGGGAGTCCAAATTTGCAAGTAAATTTGTGAAAACAAACTGAGAATACCTGAATTTGACCCCTTGAACCATCCCATGGACAATGAAGGAGAGGTCTTCTGGAATCTGGTCCCATCCTCCATGTTTGTTAGACAAGCTGTGGATGACAACATGGAGGAGGTACTTCCACTGGTATGAGACCTTCCCCTTCCTGAAGGTCTTGACTGTGAAGTCACCTTCATATCCCATCTGCTCAAAGGAATGGTTGACAGCAGCTTTTGGGAAGGACATTTCACCTTCTTATCATCCAGCTGAAGATGGGTGTTGATGATGATGGTGTGAGTGATGAACAGTGTCCTCCCTTGCACTGTGGCAGACAGTGCCTTCTCCCGTCCAAAGTGACCTCTTGACAGGTCCGCCAGAACTCAAACAACTGATCCTCATAGAGGGGAGGATCAATCGTAAGGGAGGTGAGATAATGAGACAAAGAAAGATACCTACAAACATCTGAGAAGCTTGGATCCTTCTCAGAGTTTAACAGAGCAACCTGGTTGTGTTGCCTGTGTAGATGCATGGTGAAATCTGGGTCGTTTCGGCGATCAAGATTTGCCATTTGCAGAAGCTTTGCAGAGAAGGAAGGTAGAAGAAGATGAATTTGGGGTTAATTTTAGGTTAAGAAAAATGAGAGTAGAGAGATGAAGATAGGACCGTTTGGGGAGATATACTCAGGATTTGAAACAAAGTTAAAGCAAAAGATAAACTTTGAAATCCGCAAGTGGCTCCTACATAAAAAACGCCCAAAAAGGTAGTTTTCTTGGAAGTTGCAAACTTTCGAAGGTTATTTTAGCTTCGGAAGCTTTTTCAGAAAAAGCTTCGAAGGCAATTTTGCTTCGGAAGATATTTCAAAGAGTTTGAAAGTTTTGGCTTCGGAAGAGATAAACAGGTCTTCGAGACTTAATTGCTTTCGGAAGAGATTTATTCTAAAATGTATTTAGGAGCTTATATTCAACTTAAGCTTCGGAAGATGCTTCATGAATTTCTTCCGAAGATAATTGGCAGATAAGCTGTAAATTTCTTCCGAGGGCAATTTTATTTCTTCCGAAGGTAAATTTCATAACTCTAAAAAATATCATTTTGAAAATTTGTTTTCCTCCAAAGAGAACTGGGCTTATGAAGTGATCTAATAGACAACCTAGGACACACAATTTTAGGTAGTAAGATTGATGAAGTTATTTAGAAAAACTATTCAAGGTTAATCATCCCAATGGCTGATACAAGATACTAAATCTCTGCTCATCAAAAGCTTTGTGAACAGATCAGCATATTGTTCATTGTGTTAACCTTGATTAGTTTTATCAAGCCTTTTCAAAATTATCCCTAATCAGATGGTACCTGATGTTGATGTGTTTGGTCCTTGAGTGCTGCACAGGATTCTCTGTTATAGAGATGGCACTGTTGTTGTCTATAAGGATGGGAGTCTCTTTGAAATTGAATCTATAGTCTAGCATCTGATTTTGAATCCAAAGCACTTGAGCACAGCAGCTGGCAGCAGCAATGTATTCAGCTTCAGCAGTTGATGCAAACACACAGGATTGCTTCTTGCATTGCCAAGAGACTATCCTTCCACCAAGAAACTGACACTCCCCAGATGTGGACTTTGCAGTCATGTTGCAGCCACCATAGTCACTATCTGTATAAGCATACAGATTAAAGTCTGAATTCTTTGGATACCAAAGGCCTAGATTTGGAGCACCTTTGAGATATCTAAGAATCCTGTTGACAGTGATTAGGTGTGACATCTTGGGGTTTGCTTGATATCTTGCACATATGCATGTGGCAAACATGATATCAGGCCTGCTAGCAGTAAGATATATAAGTGACCCAATCATAACCCTGTAGAGATGTTCATCAACACACTCCCCCTCAAGGTCAAGACCAAGGGAATGGTTTCTAGCTATGGGTGTCTTAGCAACTTTACAATCAGTCATCTTGAACCTTGTAAGTATGTCCTGTACATACTTTGACTGACTGATGAAGATGCCATCTTCAACCTGCTTCACTTGAATTCCTAGAAAGAAATTGAGTTCCCCATGGCACTCATTTCAAATCTATTCTTCATCAGCATCTCAAAGTCTTTGCAGAGCTTTGGATTAGTTGAACCAAAGATGATGTCGTCTACATATATCTGAACTAGCAATGTGTCATTCCCTGTATCTTTGATGAAGAGAGTCCCATCAATAGTACCTCTTTTGTATCCATGATTGCAGAGGTATGTTGATAGTGTCTCATACCACTTTCTTGGAGCTTGATGTAGTCCATAAAGGGCTTTATCAAGCTTGCAGACATAATCAGGATGATCTGGGTCTGCAAAGCCAGGTGGTTGTTTAATATAAACTTCTTCATCAATCACCCCATAAAGAAAGGCACACTTCACATCAAGCTGGTAGACCTTGAAATCCTTGGATGCAGCATAAGCCAGGAATATCCTTACAGCTTCAAGTCTTGCTACAGGAGCAAAGACATCAGTATAATCAATTCCTTCTTCTTGTGTGTATCCTTGGACAACCAGTCTAGCCTTGTTTTTGATGATGATCCCTCTATCATCCTTCTTGTTCCTAAATACCCACTTGGTACCTATGACAGTCTTCCCTTGAGGAAGAGGGCACAAGTTCCACACCTTCTGTCTTTTGATTTGAAGCAACTCTTCTTGCATTGCTTCAATCCAGCTTCCATCCTTTAGAGCCTCATCAACTTTCTTAGGCTCAATTTGGGATAAGAAACAAGAATGTAGACAAACATGGCTATCATGAGTTTGTCCTCTTGTTCTCACCCCTGAGTCAACATTTCCAATGATGTTTGTGGTGGGATGTGACTTGTGGATCCTGAGTTGAGGAATCACAGCAAGTTGGTTGGACAGATCAAGATTAGAGAAATTTTGATCTGGCAAAGAAGAATCCCCCACCACATCAGCACACTTATCAAGAGAAACTTGATCCAATGAGTGTGTGACATCATTGATGTTGTCTTCAATGGAGTGGTTATCAGCATCAAGAAATTCTTGATCACTGTCACCACCATCCATTCCTCCTGCATTGGAGGTTCCTTCACCTGAATTCTGAGCCTCTGAACTGGACTTTGAGGGTAATTCAGTTGAATCAGCAGTATTTGTCATGCTTGTGCTGATTGGAGCCTCAATGACAGGGTTAGTCACCATTGGAGCTGAAGTAGTCTTCTTGTTTGGTCTTCTCAGCTCAAATCTTGGGTCAGGATCCTCTGTTGACCTGTTATCCATAGATCCTGAAACATTCTCACAAGATTTGTTAAAACAGTTGGTAACTAAATCAAGATCAAATAGCCAATCCAGGACCAGAACCTTTCACACAGGGTGTGTGTTCATTGAAAGTCACATTGGCTGACTCCTCAATGATTCTAGTTCTGAGATTGTATACTCTATAAGCCTTGGCTTGAGAAGAGTATCCAACAAAATGTCCATCATCTGATTTCTCAGCAAACTTAGCTATTTGATCTTTGGTATTCAAGATGGTGCAAGGACATCCAAATGTTCTGAGAAAACCAATAAATGGTCTCCTTTTGTGCCACAGTTCATAAGGAGTCTTACCATGTGTCTTAACTACTAAAACTCTGTTCTGCACATAGCAGGCTGTGTTGACAGCCTCTGCCCAGAAGGTGATGGGCAGCTTAGAGTCAGACAACATAGTTCTTGCAGCTTCAATAAGTGTCCTGTTTCTCCTCTCAGCAACACCATTTTGCTGAGGAGTCCTGGGAGCACTATATTGTCTTGAAATACCCTTCTCATCACAAAATGTATCAAGGATTTGGTTTTTAAATTCGGTTCCCTGATCACATCTTATGATTTTGACCTTGTGATCAGATTGATTCTCAATTTTCAGAATGAAATTCTTCAAGATTTCAGAGGTTTCATCCTTAGTTCTAAGGAAAAACACCCAAGTGAATCTTGTGAAATCATCTGTGATCACTAAACAGTATGAGGTCCTTCCTAGACTCATTACACTGGTGGGGCCAAACAGATCCATATGTAACAAGTGTAGGGGAGTAGTGATAGAGTTCATTTCCTTTGGCTTGTGAGACACTTTGTGTTGCTTCCCTTTCAGGCATGCAACACAGTGGTCATCACTTATCAACTCTTTCTTTGGTATTCCAGTTACCAAATCATTCTTAATCAGTTTATTCATGTTTTTAAAGTTTACATGGCACATTCTCTTATGCCAAAGAAAGACTCATCACTATTTGCTTTAGATAGAAAGCAAGAAACCTCTCCAGATGGAGATGCTTCCTGCAAGTCCATCTTGTACATGTTTCCTCTCCTGGGGGCTCTAAGCAAAATATGCTCAGGAGGAATGTCAACCCCAGGCTTGAGAACAATGCACTCATGCTCAGTAAAGAGCATATGATGTTTTTGGTCACAAAATTAGGACACACTCAGAAGATTGTATCCAAGCTCTTTGACAAAGTTTACCTTCTCAATGCTGAGCTTACCATTTGTAACCTTGCCCTGCCAGTAATGTACCCTCCTGCATCTCCCCCAAAAGCAACTGGTCCTCCATCAATCCTTTCAAAGTTTTGAAGCAAGGACTCATTGCCAGTCATGTGCCTGGAGCAGCCACTATCAACAATCCAGATATTTTTGTTGGTCTTTAGCTGTCCCTGCACAAAAAGAGATGATTTAGTTACATTTGGAAACCCAAGCCTCATTGGTCTTGGGCTTATTAGAATGAGTTAAAGGCAATGAAACAGTAATAGATCCTATGCTCAGGTTTGGGGATCATTTGCTGTTTCTGATGATGAACTTTTAGCCACATGGTCTTCCTTCATCTTCCACACCACCTTTGAAAGATTGGGCTTGACCTTCAATGCTTCGAAGCTTTTGTGGCTTCGGAAGCTTTGGAGACTGATCCTTCGGAAGATCTTGCTTTCACTGTAGCAGGCCTCAGTACTTCGGAAGCATTCCTTTCTTCCGAGACCAATTTTCCTTCCGAAGGCAATGGTTCATTTGCCTTTTTCTTCATTTTGGAGCTTCCGAAGGAAACAGATTTTCCTTCCGAAGCTGTTTGTTTCTTCTTCCTCTCAGAAGTTTTCTTCTTGATCATGTGGATAGTACCCTTTGGATTGTATTGACAATCCTTAGCCAGATGTGAGGTACTACCACACATAACACAGTCTATATCTTTTCTTCTGAGAGCCTTCTTTTCCAAAGAAGACTGAGCTTGAACACTTTCCTTTTCCTCTTTCACCTTTTCAGATGATGCAGCAGGCTTCTTAGGGTGAAGCTTGCTTTTAGAAATGGATGGTTCAGGCTGTGTAGCAGTGACACACAGCTGATCAATCTTCTTGTTGTTGCTGGAGTGAGTTGAAGCTGAAGTAGAACCTTGGTACTAGAATTCTTGGCAGGATCTTCAGCTTTTATCACCTTGAACCCTGCAGAGACAAATACTTGTTTGTTTGGGATCAAAGGTGGTCTTGACCTCTTGAGCTTTTCTTGATCTTCTCTTTGCTCTTCTGATCAAGTTCTTCCTTTTGGTTTTGCTCAAACCAGCTTTTTTTCCTCTTAGGAGCATGGTGACCCTTTTTGGATTTACTCTCTTCACTCACCTCAGAGTCATCCCTCACCTTCTCCTCTTCATCCTCTTCATCACTAGGGTCTATGGATGGAAGCTCATCTTGACCAGTTCCACACCTTGGAGATCTAACTGATAGTAGAGAGTGTGGAGGAGCTATCTCACTAGATCCCAGTCCCTGCTTGTTCTGATAACACACTTTTGCATGCAGAGATGAGGATATCATGTTCTTGAAGGTTTCCTCTTCAAGAACACATTTTTCTGCCCTGGCTTTGCTGATCACAAGCTCAGCCTGGCATTCAGTCAACTTGGTAATGAGATCCTTAATTTGAGTCTTGTAATTTGTTTGCTCATGTTTAAGAGTTGAAACTGTTTTTTCTAGATCTTCTATCTTAAGTTTATAGTCATTTTCAGCTCTTTTAAAATTAACTTTTAAAATATTCAAGGACTCAATGTTAGATCTCATTTCCAAGTTGTAGGACCTGTATCTGTTTACTTTAGCAATACAATCAGGAGAGCAAAGATGTTCAAGTACCTTGGCTTCATCGTGGTCAGCCATGAGTGCTTGGTTTGGAGATGCATCTTCAGCTTGAAAGCTCCAGTCAAAGCCTCCTTCTTCAACAGCAACTGCAGCTTGCTGTCTTGGCTTCTCATTCTGGTGCCCTCCTTCAGTGTAGTTTGGCCTGGATGAGGCTTGGCCACCATTTGATTTGGGTGCCTTGCATTCTCTAGCAAAGTGTCCCATCTGGTTACAGTTGTAACACTTGACTTTGCTCTTGTCCAGCCCAAACTTGCCACTGGCAGCATTGCTAGGAAACCTTCTCCCAGTCCTCTTGTAGAATTTCTGGGCTCTGTGAGTGAGAAGAGCCATCTGCTGGACTATCTCCATATATTCCAGATCATCTGGATGGATACAGTCCAGGTCTTCAAGAGTAAAGAGAAAGTTCCTGAACTTTCATCAGTGGAAACAAAAGCTTGAGAGAAGTTTGTCTCTTGGAAGGGACTTCCTTGGATGTAGCTCTCTCTTGGTGTCTTCGGGAAGGTGATGAAAGGACCCTTTTGTGAAGTCTCAGGGTAGCAGATGAGATGATGTTGTGGTTCTCTGCTATCCCTTTCAACCACATGGAGGGCTGAACTCTGGTGAGTGTTGGAGCTACCAGATGAATTTTGTATATTCATCTCCATCTGGTATCCACTGAGTATCCCATACAACTCAATGAGAGTAAGGGTCTTTAGGTTTTCAGTCCTCTTAATGACCACAAAGTAGTGTGTCCATTGTCTTGGAAGAGAGGACATTAACTTCCTAACAATATCCCTGTTCTCAATAGTTACCCCAACATCAGCCAGAGTATCCACAATCTCACATACCTTAAGTATTATTGAGTCATGGTTTCACCTGTCTTGAAGGTGAAATTTTCAAACTGCTGCTTCAGGAGATCCTTCTTGTTCTCCTTGGCTTCATTTGAACCCTCATACATCAGTTTCAGTGCATCCCATAGCTGTTTAGCGGACTTACACTTCTTGAAACCTCTGTAGATGGAGTTTGGAAGAGCAGTTTGGAGGGCTGTCATGGATTTCTGATCAATGTCAATTCTTTTCCAGTCTTCATCAGAAAAGTCATCCCTCTCCTTTGGTATCATGCCACCACCAGCAGTAGCTGAAGAGGTGCATGGTACATGAGGTCCATCTACAACAGACTCCCACATCCTGGAATCTTGAGACTTGATAAAGCCTTCCATTCTTTGACACCAAGTGTCAAAATCCTCAGGAGTGATCAGTGGGGACTTTGTCATTGTTTCAGTTTCCATATCAGCTTTGGAGATAGCTGCCATTTGAAGAGTTAAGTGATGTGTGTTACTAAGAGGTTTTGAAGATGTGAGATCTTGCAAACAAGAGCCTGGAATGCTCTGATACCAAATGCAGGACCGTTAAAAAGGGACTTTGCACTTAGTTAACACACTTAGGAGGATCTTTAGGATCACTTAACAATTCAAATGGGGAACTTAGAACTTTAAACAGATGATACAATGCACAACACAAGTAAAGTAAGAGCAAGAACACAAGAAATAATTTTCAAGGAAGTAGTATATTGCTTCTTAGGTTCTATTACAGGTGTTTGCACTGATATTTGAAATACAAGAACCTTTGACTCTTTATACTAAACCTACAACCGTCAATATGCAAAAAGACAGTTGGATGTGACTAATCTAGACAACAAGATCAGCCTAAAGTCAAAAGGCAGATTGCCTTTTGACTAGTGACTATGACAGGCCATAGCTCACTGACTTTCCTATTACAAAAAGCCAAAAAAAGAAACAAATACAGAAACTTGCAGACAAAGACCTTATCTACTTTATCATAAAGCATGGAGGTTTCACCAACTTATGATAGTTGGTGAACCACCAGAGCATGCAGCGGACAGGAGGTTGCTTTATGATAAAGTTGACAGAAAAAGTGTCTTTTCTCTTTCTTCTAAAGTAATCAGTCTTATCTTTATTCAGCTTCGGAGACTTCATCTTTAACCTTCGGAAGAGTTGAGTCTTTGGCTTCGGAAGACTTGACACTTAGTGTAAAGTTTCCTCAGTAGTTTCTTCTGAACATTGGCTTCGGAAGATTTTACACTTAGCATTTTACTTGAGTGTGTAAAACTTCCGAAGCTAGTTCTTCTTTGTTCCTTAGTGCATGTTGGAAGACTTGGTTGTTTTGGTATTCTTTGGTTGCATCAGCCTCATAACCTCAGAGGTTCCTACAACTTGCGAATCCGTGTTCAAAATTGCCGTTTGATAGAACAAATCACAGCTGTGTTTTCTGTAAAATTAATTTATAATATCTTGAGGAGAGAAGGGTAAATTTCATTGGATTGGATGTTCAGCTAAATTAATAAAGTGTCTAGCCCATTTAAACTTTTTACGCATAAACACAATATATAAATTTGATGACTCATTAAAGTTAGAGGCCCAAAGCCCTAACTTTACTAGCTTTGGGCTTGAGCCTGCCGTTCAGTAGTCTTGACGCTTTACGTTGGTTAAATCATTAATGTTTGTGCATTATCGGAAGCAGCGTAAAAAAGTATGTTGTAAGGCATATAAATTACAATTATTAAACTTCATATAGATAATGTGAAATGGTTCGAGTTGTGATGATCCTAATTTTGTTATCGGAATATTGTAGGATCACTACCTAATTTATATTCTAAATTAAGTAAGATACACATTCACAAAAAAATAATTGAATAAATAGATCACCTTGAATTTTCAGGAATGTAAAATTTTCTCTATACTCACCACCTCCCATCATCTCTATCACTCACATACTCGCATAATATCAAATTGACAAGATAAAGACCTACTTGAGTGTCCTTGTAGCTTTAGCCTTGGGCTTCTTTTAACGTATTTTCATTAATGTTTACAGACTTAGTAAAATACTAGAGAAGATAAAGGGTGACTAGTCCATATCTTTAGCCTCTTTAGTAATCTGAATAGACTCTTTATGAATACTTATGGCAATAGTAATTTTAGGTAAAGGTGATATGTAACATTAAATCAATCCTAATATAATACATATTATTCTCTCTGGTCGGTGGAACCGGTGCCTTGATAGCTTTCTAATTCGACCACAAAGCTTTTTTTGTGGTTTTACTTTTTTGGACACTCTTTGTCCTTTTTTGGACAATTTTTGTCCTTTGACGGAACCGGTGGTGGGAGGTGGCTTACATCTTATGCATTTTTAATAATGTTTAGCGATGGTTATGTATCGCTACATGCATTCTATTGGCGTGTTTCTTCTATGTTTTCTTTGAGCTGCGTCGTTGCCGGCTGCCGTTCGACGACGCCCATGGTAGCAGGTGGCTTAAGTCTCGTTTATTACCTTTTTGGAATGCTTTCATAGCTCCGATTATTCCCTTTGTTATCTAAATTTGTGGGTGTGTGTATTTTGCGGTTTCATTAACAGGTGTCAATGAAGGATAAGGTTTTCTATTCTAAGGCGGTTACAAATACAATATATGATTGTTGCTTGTGTTTAGGTAGGTTTCATCTTAGAACATATTCTTGTATCTCTATCGATGATGATGATGTTGTATCCTCATCTGAGATGATTTGTTTATTGTCAGGTGTCGATGATGGCTAAGGTTTCCTAATCTGAGGACCATGTTTGTTTATAAATGTGTACTGAATATTATGTTCAGATTGTAGGTTTAAAAATCATTAAATCATATTCTCATTGTTGGATGTTGATAATGATGAATGTTGAGTTGTTGGATGGTTTGATGAAGATGAGCCTTTACTTATCTCAGAGGAATTTGTTTGATGTTAAAATTACTTATTAGTGTCAACAATGTGTTAATATGCTTGGTTGGTGTCACCAGTGGATTATGTAACTTTCTAATTTGACTACAAGGCTTTTGTGGTTTTGTTTTTTATGACACTTTAAGGCTATGATGAAGTAAAACAATTATTATGTTTGTTATTTTTGCGTGGCAACTATTATTTATAGCCATAACAACTAAGCAGATCTGAGCTTTCAAAAATGATAAAAATGTATTTACAAGAAGGTCGGGTGTTTGTTTTAGTTACTTTAATGCTTTTGTTACACTAATTATATGTAATTATAAATATACCCAAAATATATTGTGAACAAAAGTGGAGCAATGTATCTGCTTAAACGCGAACGTAAACAACGTAATCTAGAACGCAACAGCAGGAATGGATCTCATCGGTGCGGTGATAGGCTGTGCTGGTGGCTTTGAACGACGGTGAGACGCTGTGCTGGATTTTTTTTAATGGTGGTGGTTACCGGGTGGTACGTGGTAGTAAGTTGTTTAAGAGAGGAAACAAGAATTAAAATTTGAAAGAAATACGAAAAGTAACTAGCTAGATGATAACTATTGAATATTGATGCATTCAAAAAAAAAAAAAAACAATTAGAAGGTGGTGATGAGAACTCACGTACATGTAGCACTAGGTCCTGCCATGAGTTGTCAACTCACTACTTAAAAGAACTTTACTTGATTTTATTTTGATTGTTAACTTTAAACTGTTTAGATTTCATGGTTCTCTAACAATTACTTTTTTGTATTTTTTGTTTTTTGTTTAAAACTTTCTAATTTATTATTTTACATGTGTTTTTTATTTTCTTACAGTTTTGTCTTTAATATATTTTATATTATGGTTTTATTTATCTGAGAACCAAAAGCCTTTATTTATTTTCAAGTAGAAATAACATATTTTCATTGAAAGTATGTTTTTTCTGTTCACTTTTCTTTAATATCTTTGATATGATTTTTCATAAAACTACATGTTGTTTTAAAGCTTCTTTGTTAGAGGTGAATGAGCGGTTAATAAACTAATCAAAGTTAATAATTAATCAATAAATATAGACAAGCATAATCTATTATTTGTGTTACTATAGATACTTTCACTGTCATTTTTTGAACTCATGTGTGTAAATAATTAAGCATTGATGCATGCTATGATAATGCCTAATCTTTGTTATGATATTACATGCAATTAACGTAATGTGACCTGCCCCGCGACGAAACGCAAGTTAAAATCCTAGTTTATTTAGAAATAGATGCTCATATTAAAAAAGTAAATTTTTAAAATTAGTAATCTAGGTACGTAATAGTCGAGGACTCGAGGGGGTGGAAACCAAAGAAGTCAATTGAATTCATGACATAAATCAATTAAAACATGTCACATTATTTGAACTTAAAACTACCTAGTAAAAAAAGCAAAGGAATCCGACGGACCAACACACTCTTGGCTAGGGGTGTTCATTTGGTTTAAAACCTTAAAACCACCCAAATCGGTATGGTTTTATGGTCGGGTTTTTCTTGAAACTTATGGTTGGTCGGTTTCAAAAATCTCAAACGGTGATGATCGGTTGGTTTGCGGTTTTACCAAAAAAAACGGTCATATAAAATCAGACTAGGCTGTAAGTTTTACTTTTATATATATCTTAAGCACTCTATATTATTAATACTAATTTAGTACCTCGTGTATCACACGGATTATATAAATAAATAATAATAGTTAGCAAACGATAATCTATCAATTATAAAATGATATTTGAGATAAGATATGGTTGAAATTACGTGTGAATAAAAATTATTAAATAATAATATAATTCTATCCTTTTTCTTGAACTTTGTTTTTAAATTTCTTTTTTGATTTTTTAACATTTTATTTAGAAAAACTTTTTTATATAAATATCATTTTAAAAAGTTTCTTATTATAACACTGAGTTATAATTATTTTGGTTTATAAGATTTTTTTTTAAAAAAATTGATTTTAAAATTATTTGCTTCTAAAAAAAGTTTGATATATAGAAATTTTTTTTTTTATAAAAGAATTTCCTTAAAAATTACATTTATAAAGACACCTCTTTCTTAATATATAGAAAACTATTCTTAATCTTAAAAAATTAAATAATATCATTAATAGTTAATGTAATCATTTAATAGGATAATAAAACAAAAAAGTAGAATTAAAAGCTATAGAAATTTTCAGATGTCTATCTAGAACTTTATTTTATTATAATAAATAGATTTAACTGTATATAATAGCAGGGGTGTTTAATATTCGAATCGGATTCGAAAATCTTGAAATTCGATTCGATTTGAGTTGAAAATCACTAATTCGAAATTCGATTAGACTTTTCAAATTTGAATTCAATTGATTCGAAGTCAAATTATTGAATTCGACTCGAATTGTGAATTTTTTATTTTTAGTTCGATTTGATTCGAATTCGAAATAGAAATACATACACTTACATTTATTTATTTTATATATTAGTTTAGAGAAAATGTTCAAATAAAAAGTCTCCTAAATCTAAAAAAAAATATAAGAAGTAATCTCAACCATTAATTTTTTAATAAATGGTTGAGATCAAATAATAGGAAAAATTTGGTTAGATGGATATTTTAGGAATAGTTACTTTTGTTGACTTTTTGTAAGTTCCTTTATTTTTTAAACGTTCCCAACTTTTATGTACAACATTATATTTTTTATAAAAATTGCACTATGAAAACGAGCATTTTTTTTCTTTTTAAAACGAGTATAATATTGTTATATAAAAGATAATAAATCTTTTAATAGTTTTAAGCTCATATCTTGTCATTGTGTCTTTAATACAGTTCATTATGTATTTTGTTGGATATTGTGTTTTCATGAATACTATTGTGTTTTACTAAAATGATGAATTTAAGATATATATTATGGTGGAATAACATTGTTGTGTATCTTTAATATGTATAACACAATAAAAATTAATAACTAATTAATCAAATACATTAAAACAATGACAAAATAACACAATGCCTTGTTATGTCTTTTGATCGTTATTGTGTCATCTTAAACACTGTGTTTTGAAAAATATATTAGTGAAATAACATCATTAAGTACTTCTAATTATAAAACACAATAATAGACAATAACAAATTTATATAAACTATAAAAAACAATGACAAATAACACATTGTGTTATATTCAACACTATGAGTTTTAAAAAATATATTAGTGAAAGTATATTGTAACATCCGTTACCAAATAGGTGCATTGACCATTAACTTTGACCGTTGACTTTAATTTTTGACTTTGACTATTTGATTTTTGACTTGGTCTAAATAATAAATTTTGACTTGAAAGTTAACTTAATGTTGACTTGGTCTGAAAATAGTACATTAGACGCATATAGACACGCTAAATTCTAGAACTATGTATTATGGGCCTAATATGTGCTAATGGATTAAAGGTTGGTGAAGTGAGATGTTCATCGGATTGGATGTAGTACGATGATTATGTACCTTGGGCTTGATCAAGAATTATCAAAACTTAAAGTATTAATATCTATGTTAAGAACGAAACAAAATTGATCATGTGGGCTTTCCCTAAATCCTACTAAATAGACATAATTTAATTTAAAAATATATAAATTAAATACTTTATATAGCATATAATAGTCCGTTGGAATCGTATTAACAATGAGAATTAAAAACGTAAAAATTGGATGACACGCGGATCGGGATGGGACGAAATTGGACAAGATGAGAAAGGGCCTGGGAGGCCCATCTAAGGACCCCTTGGCCAAAATCTATTCAAAAGAGGAGTCCTCTCTTGTTTTCTTTTCATTCCTTCATTTTTTTAAACTTCCTCTCCAAGTATTCTCTCTAAAGGAAACCCTAGACGTCGCCAACCATCCTTTCCTTGTTCTTCATCTTCATCATCATCGAAAATCATCATCAACCACTATTCATCGATTTTTGATGTCTTGGATCATTCAAGATTGGATTTGTTCAAGCATTGTTCATCCTTTTGTTTTCCGGTATGAAAATTGTTCGTTTTGATGATTTAGATCTTGTTTAATCATGTTATTGATGATGTTCATCATCTAACATCAAAATCATCATCTAATAATATTGTGTTCTTGGTTTTGGGCATTGGATCGTAAAGATCTATGTGTTTCGGGTGTTAACTGGACTCTCCAACCGGTAAAACCCTAACTCTCAATCTTTGTATATTCTTGGATCTATCAAAATTGGGTTGTAAACTTGTGTGACCTGACCATAATGGACATCTTGGACTTATAAATCGTTGTTGAAATCATTAATTTTGTTTCTTGAATGGATAAACCCGTTGGAGAATTAAAAAAATATGTATCGATTAATTAATATTGTGAACCAGAATACTAAAACCTAACTAACTGTTTTGGAACTGAAAAATTAGGATAATCCAAGTGTTTGATACAAGTAATTGTCAATTAGTTCATGGAATAAACGTTCTTTAAGTGCTCGGGTCAATAATGGTCAAATATTGAGGTTGGGATGCAAAAGAAACAAGACTAATGAACTAGACAGTTTGCTGTAAGAAAATAAGGATGTTTTGTACAGGACATAACTTGGTCATAATAAGTCCAAATAGGTCAAACTTTTCGTTTAAAATCAAGTTCAGTGAGTCTTCTAACTAACCCAAGTGGTCTCGTGTCGCTTCGAGATCATCTGGTTCTCCAAACGTGGCAAACAAAACTGAAGGTCAAAACTGATGAATCTGGGCAGAGGTGGGTCTGTGTTCGTCGAGTCATATATTTATCATATTTTATCCATGGAGATGATTCTTTTTCTGTTTAAAGTCTTATCTTTCAAACGATACCTATTACGCAATATTTCGTTACCGTTTCGACCTCCAAACAGTTTATGCAAAACTAGTGCGCAATCAGCTCTACATGCTGAAATATTTTGATAAACTTAAAACTAAGGATTTGAAACTAAATAATAAAATAAAGACATGATTGTACTTAAAAGTAGTTAAATGACTTTTTTTTAAAAAAAAAATTTAATAATATCTATAATTCATTGAATATGGACTAGTAGATGTTCATTAAAGGGCATTGATAAATTAATATAAAGTGATAACTAAAACCCTAAACATGGTGTGATTTAAAGATTAAATTCGACATTGGACCTTTTCTAATTACTAAATCATGCTTTCATAAAATAAAACCATTGATGGACATTAAAGACTGGGCTACAAGAATTACACCCATATTGGTTATTTTGTTCTTTGGTAATCCTTTTATGATTTGTACTTTTAGTGCTTGTTTGGTGTATTATGAGATTTGGACTGTGCAATTTCAAGGTGAGTTTCGCGGCCCCTTTTCATTTCAATTATTTATAAAACTTGGGGGAAAAGTATGCTCACCCTTTTTATACTATGAACTCATTTACATCTTTGGGACTATTGTGTTTACTGTTGGTAAGTTGATATCTAGTACATGCATGAGTTGTCTGTGTGGTTCTTTATTCACAACTATTTAACTCCGGTGTTGGAGCCGACGGACAGTTATTGATAGTACTATTGGGCTGACACCCCCACCATTGTTTGATAGATACAAGTTGAGATGACAGTGGCCACGACGTGCCCTAGGGTGAATATGTTCCAACAAGATCTGTGTGTACGTCATAGGCTTAGTTGTGATGCTCATTATTACATATGATATTGCTTGCTTATAACTGTACGCACTTATGTCCTACCAAACTATTACACAACATCAAGTTTGTTTATTATTTAAACCTGCGAACTCACCAACAATATGTTGACCTTTTGAGCATATCTTTTCAGGTAACAACCATCGAGGATAGTTAGGGATGCTGTCTTAGTAATGACCTTAAGAAATGCATTTTTAAACTTGTTTGGGTGTCTTTAACAATTATGTTTTGGATTATCTTTGTTAATCATGTTTTCGTTTACTTGCTCCTGGGTTGTGGGATTAAATTTCATTTTAACTATTTGACTATGTTATGTCTTGGAATTGACTAACCGCGACACAAGTCTACGTTTGTATCGGGTGACGTTATGACACGTTAGTTTTCATCAGTTAATGCATCTCTATTAATGATCAATGTGTTATGATGATTCCGTCAGTTACATCATCGTGTTTCCACAATAAACGGGGGGTGACTTATATCATTATGTATTTTCAACTTAAAATTGTGATATCATTTGAGATTTGGAAGCCTGTTATTAATTATTATTTCTTAGTATACACATGATTTTTTGTAGATATGGACTGTTTTTTGGATGTTCGACCAAATTAAATTAGAACTTTTACCTATGTCTAAAACACATTATCCGTCAAAAAAGTGTGTAAAGAATTTGAAGGCATCTATCTTTCAATATCATATACTTAACTAGAATTCCAGAAAATAACTCTTTATCCTATATTGCAAAATGGGTATGATTTAGGAATGCCAGATTTTTCCTAACCTTAAGTTTTGAAATAGGTCCAGTTTATGTGAAGAAAAAGTAGCCTCCTTTTTTATATTCGTTCAACTTGATCACATGTTAAAGATATGATCGCATATAATATTAGCCTTACTCCCTTTAATCGTGTTATTTTAACAGTCTAGAGCTCTTTCTATGATAGGTTTGAACCTGATTTTCTTGCATTTTATGGTGTTATTATGGTGGTGGTGGAAAAGAGAGAAGAGTTTGGTGAAATCAGGAAAAGATGGACAAATTTTCCTGTAAGATTTATGTTCTAAAAAAGTTGGTTAAATTTGGGCATTTATGATTTTGTTTGACAGCTTTTTTTTACTTTGGAATTCAGGAAGCAAGTCTAGATGAAGAACAGCGGAAACGAGGAAAGTGTCCACTAACCCTCCATGAGGTAGGGCTGATGTTGTGTGCACTCGGTTTTAGTAACGACACATACATTTTTGGAGCATTTGGTGAAATTTATGGTGGTGAAGAAACTTTGCATCCTCTTAAAAAACTTTTTCCAAATTTCTACACAAAAGAAGAGCTGGCTAATCAAGAACTCCAACCTTTTCTTCCTTTTTCCTCTCGTCTTGCTGTGATTGATTACATCGTATGTGATGAGAGTGATGTCTTTGTCACAAACAACAATGGAAACATGGCAAAAATTCTTGCTGGTGGAAGGTATGTATGCGCAAACATTCATTACATACAAATTTTGGCAATTTGGTAAACCATAATGTATTATGTTATTCTTCCCTAGATAGATGTAGAATCAATTTATTGAAAGTAATCGTAATTGTTATTCATTATTCATCCAATTGAAGGAGATTACATCCTAATATATAGAAGTAACTAAATACACTTAGCTACCCTCTACAATATAACAATTAATAATAATAAACAAAACTAGCCGGCATAGTCTAATATTCCCCCGCAAGTTCAGGGCGGTTTGCGATCTGTAACTTGGACCGTAGAAACTCAAACTTTTGGGATGACAAGGGCTTCGTAAAGATATCGGCTATTTGATCATCCGTTGAAATAATTTGACATTGAGATGACCTTGAGTAACCTGTTCACGAACAAAATTAAAATCAACCTCGATGTGTTTGGTACGAGCATGAAACTCGGATTAGCAGTGAGATATGTGGCACCAAGATTATCACACCAAAGTGTTGGTGCTTCGCTGTGCAAACCAAGCTCTCGAAGAAGAGACTTTAGCCAAATTAATTCTGCAACAGTGTCTGCAATAGCCTTGTACTCAGATTCAGTGGAGGAGCGAGAGACAGTTTTCTGTTTGCGAGCAGGCCAAGAGATGAGGTTTGAACCCAAGTAGATAGCAAATCCCCCCGTTGAGCGACGATCGATTGGACAACCAGCCCAGCCAGAATCAGAAAAAGCTTGCAGCCGATAGCCTGTATTGTGACGGAACCAGAGACCCATGTTCATTGTACCCTTTAAATAACGCAAGATGCGTTTGACAGCAACCCAATGGTTTTCTGTTAGGGCGTGCATGAACTGGCAAACCCGATTAACCGCAAATGCAATGTCGGGACGTGTAAGAGTCACATACTGGAGAGCACCAACTGTTTGTCTGTACCGAGAAAAATCGTCCAAAGGAGGACTATCATCGGGAAGCAAGACATGAGAAGTAACCATTGGAGTGGAAATAGGCTTGCAATCTGTTAGACCCGACCGATGTAAAATATCTCCAATATATTTTCTTTGGGAAAGAACTAAATCAGATTTCTTGTGAACGACTTCCACCCTAAGAAAATAGTGCTGTTGCCCCAAATCTTTGAGAGCAAAAAAAGAGTTAAGACGGGTGATAAGCTTAGACACTGTTTCAGTATTGTTACCGGTGATGATGATGTCATCCACATAAACAAGGAGATACACCAATAAGCCCTGTGTATTGAGAATAAACAATGATGGATCAGTCGTTGACCCATGAAACCCCAGCTGATGAAGAGTATTTGATAATTTGTTAAACCAGGCACGGGGAGCCTGCTTGAGACCGTATAAAGATTTGTTCAGAAGACAAATATGATCCGGTTTGGTAAGATCAATGAATCCCGGTGGTTGGCGCATATATACGGTTTCCTCAAGATCACCGTGCAAAAAAGCAGTCTGAATATCGAGTTGTCGTAGAGACCGTTTGTTTGTAACGGCTAAGGATAAGATGGTCCGAATGGTAGCAGGTTTGATAACTGGACTAAACGTCTCATGATAGTCCACATCATGTTGTTGATGAAAACCCTTTGTAACCAAACGGGCTTTAAACCTGCTAATGTTCCCATTTTCATCCATTTTTAACCTGTAAATCCACTTGCAATCAACAATATTAGCATTAGGAACGGGTGGCACAAGGGTCCACGTGCCATTTTTATGCAGCGCGTCCAACTCTTCGGACATAGCATGGCGCCATTCAATATATTTGTTGTCAATAGTGAAACTAGTTGGTTCAATGGGTAAGGAGGAGCTAGTTTTGGCTACATAGGCTGCCGGATTGTATCGATCAGGTTGTTTGAGAATCTGGCGGAGGTTGGGGGGTCGGGAACGAGGAACCGTAGGTGGTGGGTTGTGAGGATGGGGGCGGTGGATGGTTGGTGGTCAGTAGGGGGCTGTTCCGTATGTGTGGGAGGGGCGGGAGAGGGCTGGTCAGTAGAGGGGGAGGTCTGGGGATTGTGTTGGGGTGTAGGGGGTTCGATTATAGGAGTGGAATCAGCATTTGGTTGCTGATGGGGTGAGGATGGTGGAGATAAAACAGTGGCAGTGGGTGTGTTGGGCTCGGGTAAGAAACCGGGGTGGTGGGTTGGGAAAGATAGAGATGTACGGGGAAGCGGGTGGTGCTGAGGGGGTCGGTTGTGGTGAGGGTTTGTAGGGGAAGACTTGTTCATTGAATCGAACGTGTCGAGCGATATAGATACACTCAATGGAGGGATCGAAGCAACGATAGCCATGGTGGGAAAGGCTATAGCCAAGGAAGACACATGGAGTAGAACGGAATTCAATTTTGTGACGGTTGTAGCGGCGGAGGTAAGGAAAACATTGAGAGCCAAAGACTCTCAAGAAGGAATAATCAGGTTTGCGGAGAAACGCGTGTTCAAAGGGAGATTTGTTGGAGGATACACATGAGGGAAGCCGATTAATTATATAAACAGTTGTTTAGAAGGCAAAGTGCCAGAAACGCTGGGGCATGGTTGAGTGGGCCAATAAGGAGAGACCCGTTTCAACGACATGCCGATGTCGGCGTTCCACAAACCCGTTTTGCTCACTGGTGTGTGGGCACGAGCGGTGATGGATGATGCCAAGGTTGCGACAGAAGCTGGTGAGAGGGCGGAATCCACCCCCCAGTCAGACTGAATGGATTTTAATTTTCTGTTAAATTGGCGTTCAGCCATGGTGATAAAATTTGTTAATATAGCGTAAACATCAGATTTTTGTGTTAAAGGATAGAACCACATATAACGAGTACAATGATCAACACACAACAAAAAATACCGATGACCATCAATAGATGGCCGCGGAGAAGGACCCCAAACATCACAATAAACAAGATCCAAAATATTATAACTACGAAAATTAGAATCAGGTAAATGCAATTTTGATGATTTTCCCATTCGACAAGAAGAACATAAATCGTTTGATAATTTGTCCAAAACTGGTAAAGAACAATGAGAAGCAATAGAATTAAAAACTTGAGCGTGAGGGTGTCCTAGACGTTGATGCCAAATATTCGAAGAAGTTTTGACAGCGGTGAAGGCAACCTTGGGCAACGACTTGAGTTGTGGAAGACGGATAGAATACAAGCCCTGTTCACTGGGACCCGTTAGGAGGGTACTGCGTGTAGACTCGTCCTTCACAACAAAAAAGGTAGAGTGAAATTCAAAGAATACATTGTTGTCAAGGCAAAATTTTTGTACAGATAAAAGATTTTGTTTGAGAGCAGGAATATGAAGAATATCAGAAAGTTTAAAGGTTTTGAGTTTGGAGTGGAATTTGGATGAACCAATATGTAAAATAGGTATAGAATTACCATTGCCAACAAGTAATGAATCATTACCATAATATGCCTCAGAGTTGTCCAGGCTGGTTAAATCTGGAGTGGCATGATGAGTTGCACCCGTGTCAGGTTTCCAAGCAGTTCCAGATGATGAAGCCGAGTCCGAAAAGGTAGTGAAGTTCGCCTGAGGTGGTGGCCGGTTCTGCTGAGAGGGTTGATTGGGGCATTGAGAAGGGAGATGCCCGATTCCGCATCGGTTACTGTGACCGTAGACAGTGTTTTGAGTCGAAGCCCATTGAAATTGTCGAGTGCCACCATTGCCACTGGGACGTGGAGTGAAGGATCCACGAGATTTGCCTCGAGGATAACCACGGTTGTTTCTTGTGCCAGGGTTGGTGTTATAGGAGCGAGACCCAAAATTGGTCTGGGGTCGCGGTGACAGATTCGGATTCAGTTGATAACCCAATTGAGAGGCCATCAGTTGTATATTCTGAAGTTGTTGTTGCAACTGGTTAAGACTGGGTGGTGTTGGTAGAAGACCAGGGGCAGCCGAGAAGTTGGAGGCTGCAGTAAGTAAGGCTTGTGGGTTGTTTTGCACCAGTTTAGTGACAACGTAATCATGATCAGATAATAGTGAATAGATTTCATTAAAAGAGACAGGTGGTTGGCGGCCCAGCAGTGTTCCTTTCTGGCCGTTGTATTCTTCTCGTAACCCTGCAAGAGTGAGCATAACAAGTTCTTTATCCTTTACCGGTTCGCCGATGTTGGCAAGAGCGGTTGCATATTCTTGTACCCTGCAAAGATAGTCAGCAGGTTTTTCGTCTCCCTTCATAGTGATACGAAGAAGCTTTTCCCTGAGGGTGAATTCATGAGAGGCAGTAGCCGGTGCGTAAGCCTGTTCCAAGGAAAGCCAGACTTCACGGGAAGTTTTTCCCTGAACATGCTGATATGATTCTTCAGAAACAGTTGAGATAATTAAGGTGCGGATATGAGCATCATTAGAAACCCAAGGAATGTAACTGGGATTGTCAGTAGTTGCAGCTTCAACAGTAACCTTTTGTGCGGGACATGGAATAGTTCCATCAACATAACCGAAGAGATTATGTGATGTTAAGAAGGATTCGATCATGGATCTCCAGTAGCCATAATTGGTAGGTATGAGAGAGAAGACGAATTTGTGTGAGTTATGGGTGGTCTTTTCTTGGTTTGAGAAGAGAAGAATCGCTGCCATTGAAGAAGAATGGTGGCCGGAAGTATTGACGGCAGATTGTAGAGGGTAGGCGGCAAAGATGATTAGGGTTGGAGAAAAAAAATTGGTTGATTTGGCTCTGATACCAAATCAATTTATTAAAAGTAATCGTAATTGTTATTCATCCAATTGAAGGAGATTACATATATAGAAGTAACTAAATACACTTAGCTACCCTCTACAATATAACAATTAATAATAATAAACAAAACTAGCCGACATAGTCTAACATGTAGTGTTCAACTTATATAGATTATGCCTGTTAATTCCTCCTTCGTGAGAGTTCGCTAATTATGATTACTAAAAATACATAATAGTCATATCATATGAATAAAATGATTATTAGTTTGTAATTTTGTATGCATTAAAAATAGACCTTGAGAAACTTTCAGACCGTATGTAACCTGGTCCTTTAGTTCAAACCTTTTCGATCACCCATGATGCCGCCTCTACTAAAATCATTTGCCAGTCTGTTGGCTTTTTTTTTGTTTGTGTTTTGCTCAGGCAATTAAAGGGTTGCTTGTTTGTTTGAATATGGGGTTCGAAGGAGATACATGGGTCACAAAAGAACCATTCGACCAAATGCTAGAAAGCTCAGTGCTTTATGCATGCAACGAGAGAAGATATCAAGGACCACTTTCTGTAGCAAAGTCAAATCAGCCCAAAGGGGTTTTATGGGTGAACCAGATGAAGTTCAGTCCAGACGTGCTGACTTCCATGAATACCCTTCTTCATGCATATGCAAGAAACCATTCAAATTATCTGACCTCGATAACAATCGAACCCAAACTGCAGAAACAGTTACGTCAAAAGCGAAAGCAGACTCTGTATGTGGGTATAATGAAGAATATCATGGTGTCAATAGTACAAGACATGGAATAATAATAAATGGAGTTGTGATGACTGATGCATCATCATCATCATCATCATTACATCAACATCACAAGAAGAGAAGGAAGATGATGACTTTTTAGCTGAATAGGTCCAAGAAACCTGATAATGGTATGTTTTAACAAGTTTGACATTTGAAATCTGGAATCATTGTGCTTTACCTTTTCATGCTTACCTGAGTTCAAATTTTCTAGAATTTTTTTATTCGGATCAGCATTATTTTGGTATATATGGTGTGTGCAGGGTTCGCTTTAGGGCACAGATCTTTCCTCTGAAGGTGAGTGTTAGATTTCAGATCACACAACTCAAATGGAATTGTTTTTACGTTTCATGTTTTTAAATGTAAATCTTTAACTTTCTTGCTGCCAATGTTCATTAGATAATATTAGTAAGGCCTAGCTTTGTAAAGTATATCATATATGTTTTGTCTTTTACTACTTTACTAAACCTTAGCCACCACCACAAGCTATATATCTCACAACACCATGAGATGCAATATGTACTTCTAAACCCTAGCTATTGCATTTAATCTGTAAACACAACTGCTCCTAACAACTGCTTGAAACCCTATTTGCGACCAGAAGCCACTCACAATAGCCACCGAAAACGCTAGTAGCCACCACATGCATGCACCTTTGAACCCTAGCTAATGCATATCAACCGAGGCAATCATCTTCCGCTACCGTGTATTGGTTGACCATGACATTTTGCAAGTGTGTATCGATTTCGACTGCACCTGCTGCAGCCATGTATTAGTTACAACAACGGCCTTCTGTTGTAGTGTATCAATTATGACAACCGCCTTACATTGTCATGTATCATTTTTTTTCCTATCAATCATAGCTTGTGGCAAGTCAATACTCAGTCAATTTTTTCCAACAATCATTATGGTTAGGCTCATTAGCATTATGGTTATCATATCTGTATAATTAGCAGATTGTAACATACTAGACATCCTATTAAATTATCTCTTTTACCAGACATGTATCTTCATCACTCATGGACAGTCTCAAATCCAAATGTGAAAGTATGGGTGCTAACTAGTGGTGTTTGCCAGTTGAACCAATCACAAACTTAAAATTATGTCAGACACATAAACATGAAAGTGATACAAAAATATGGATTGGCGTGAAACCATCTATTTAACATGGAAAATAAATATTTTATTTCTTTGCATATTAGTATCTTAAAATTACAAATTTACAAAAATATAGATAAACATAAAACATGATTGTCCAATTCTTTTTAAAATTTATAAATCAAAACACATTAAAAAAAAAACACTTCAATTGAATGAGATGATATATTCAAATTGTCATTATTTAGATTGAAGAATTATGGAGATTCTGAAAATTTGTTTTATTATGATTATAAATTTACTTTTTCCAGGTAAGTGGTTTGTAATTTTGTATGCATTAAACAAAGTATGTATAAATTGATAATCAACATCTACTAGAGTTTTTATGCTTCCTAGGGAAACATCCGTTCATTTACAAATGCCTAACAAACAAAAACAAAAACTACTCTTTGATACATTTATCTTCTTATCTACCAACTTGTACTATACACACACTTACTACTCTTGGATGCTTCCTTCCTCCCATTGACCCTGCTAAAAGTTTCTTTAGTTTGTATATTTTTGTTTCATATCCGCGAGTCAATTGTTGGTTTCATTCGTTGTTCTACAAATCCTTGGATGGTAAGTATTTTTCGAACACTCAAAAACTCTGATTATTTAAATTTCAGATAGTAAAAAAAAACATACAAATTACTTTTGATGGTTCGTTTTACCAGAATTACTTGTCTGGTTCTTATTATTCAATAACATCATGTAATCCACCTTCAGAGTACACTGAAAACACCTGATTTTGTTATATAGTTCAATTTAAGCTTTATATCGTTTAAACAGATAGATTCACATTCTATATTACTGCCATAAAAACACATGGTATATATGATTGTGCTCATATATATTGGGGAAAAAAGGTGGCTTATACTTAATATACCAATCTGACCCTAGGTATGTACTCAAGTGTATTTGTAAAGCAGCTACAAGTCCCCATGATATAAACCATTTTAACAGCTAGCATTTGTTTCAACTTTCTGCCCCAAAGACATGAAGTTCATACATCAAATGACTAGATTCACTACATCCAAATAAGGCACTCTAGCTATGAACCTCATCATCCCAACGGAATTTGATAATGTATTAACTTTTATTTGCTATTTACCTTTTGGAGTAATCTTGTTGTGGCTTCTTTGAGTAGAATGTGTAAGTGCAGGCAACTTTGAGATGGTCATAGAACTTTGCAACCCTTCTAACAACTGTAAGCAAAAAAAGAACAGTAGTAACTTATAAGAGAATGCATGTAATCTAGGGGTGGCAATCTCTGTCCTCACATGGTAACATGTATCATTAAAGTATATTTAAATGTATATAACCTTTTGATCAGTTTTTTTTTTAAATAAATGTTGACGGGACAAACCAACCCGACTGTTTCAACTTGTTACTTAACCCTACCATCCCATTTCCACCTCTAAGGCAATATTAAGTTTTTAACTACAAACATTTCAAGAATTACAATTAGCAGCAACTCACCCGTGATGTTGGCTGAATTTTACGATTTGATCTGCGGGTCTCAACAAATCCTGGAAGTGATTTTTCAACTTTAGCTGTCTTTCCACCTGTTGTAGTTGCAAGTTTCCGGTTGTTCAAACGCTCAGATTTATCTTCAGTACTGGATGAAGACCCATGCTCCATTTGGATTTGTTGACTCGACTGGTTTTCACTATCACTAACAGAATCCAGGCTGCTTTTGTTTATTGTGGATCTAGAAGATAGTGTTCTGACAGAGGGAATTGGCGGTTTTCTGGATTTCAGCATTTGTGGTTTGGTTTCAGCAGCTTGTTTCTCTTTAGGGACACTTCTTTTCAATCCACGGGATCCTGGTGGATGAGGAATCAAGTATCTGGTGAACTTGATCGAATCATGTGTTGTAATATTGGATCCATCAGCAACATAATGCTTGCTAACGTCCATAAATTTCTGCTTTTTTCCAGGTTTGGGAACGCCAAAAACTACTCCTGGGCCTTCTTTTAGCAAGCCACTTCTCATTGCTCTATGAGTTTTGACCTTATTGTCTTTAGTGCTACCAAAATTAAATATGCTCTCGTGAGTTGACAAGGATAATGGCCTTGACTCTGCTTGTTTCCTCAGGCCTACAAGGTCAATGTTTTCTGATGACCCAGCTTTCCTTTTACTCTCCACCATAGGACTTCCTGGTTTTAGTCGTTTTTCCTGTGGCGTATTGCCCTGTAAACATATAGAACCCCAGCTTAGAGAAAACATAAAAATAAAAGTTTGCCATCATAGTGGCAAAATGGATGGGTAAATGGGTCAATAAGGATAATCTTTTGTTAAGGTTGGGCTCAGAATGACCCAAGATATTTTTTTTGTCCACAGTTTTGAAGTTCTTTAATAATCTTTATGAGGTTTTATGCATTATAGTACACTCTGGGCAGCATTTAGCCAGTTTGAATCATTTCCTTTTAAGCTAATTTTTTTAGGTTGCCCGTTAAAGATAAAACAATCATAAATTGAGCTTTAAAGCAATGTATCCAAATTGCTCATTTGCAATATACACGAAGATATAAAACTGACCAGGGAAGAAAGACGTTTCTCAGATGTATGACACATAATCCACTTGCCATCCTTCCAGATGAGTGATGGCCTGACAAACCATGATCGAACGGTCGATATCTCTCCTTGAGCTGCAAATATGCGAAATGAGGAAAGCAATTGCCTAGATTTATAATCAGAAATTTCAGCGCAGTAAAAATCAACTTGTCTAGTTTTAACATACCTGGAAATTGAACAGTTAGAGAAGTAGTATCAATGTTGTTTGTCTCCATCACAACTCCCTCACGCCAGCTGCAGAAAAAGCACTAATCTATATAAAGGTATTCTATGCTCAAGATTCAACATCAAGCAAGCGTAAGCAACATGATCAATGTATTTTCTTTTTCCTTTGAATAAACATACTGATTTTGCATCCACACATCAACCCTATCTCCACTAGACCACATAAAATCTGTAGCAGCCGTCCTACGTCTCTTTCTAGTTCCTTGCATGGTAGTCACAGGATGGGCTAGACGTATCTTGGGTACCTCACTGCCCTCAGCTTCAAGTGGCAACCATTCCTTAAGTTTCCCTGTACCTTATCAAAGCATATTAAACCACAATTTAAAGCTCAAAATTTCAATAAAAATCTAAAGCAGAGGCACCAACAAATAGCATGGCATATTACCTTCATCTGATTGGATTTCCGTATAAGAGACGAGGGCTTTTCCGTCTTTCAAGCTCAACACATTAGCTCCAAACCAGGCACCATTGTGTTTATCATCATCCTTGTACACCTAAACACAATTGCTTAGATTAAGAAAATACAAGCAAAGAGCACAAAGGTAACAAATGATACATGAAAGTAGTTGCGCCTTCAACCCATTTACATATAAACAGGTGGGTGGGTTCAAGTAATGGTTTATCTAAAACAGCTAATATTGGAAGCATTTCAAAAATCACCCAAATCGTATTTTTTATGCAGAAAATCTCATAAATCATTTCAGTCAAAAATTGATCATAATAATAATTATTAAAATAGTATAATTATTAAAACCTCATAAATCATATATGGCACGTTAAATATTTATTTAATGTTTGTGACACTTGTGGACAAGAAAGTGTTTCACGTCAACGTCAACCTAATCTGAACAGTGTCAACCTTACAAAAGATTGCCCATTTGACCCATACCAAAATTTATTTAACCCGCCCTACCTGTCTATTTTGCTACAACTAGTGGAAAATCAAAAAGTTGAGAATAAAGTGTTAAAATAAGCGACTTTCCAATTCTCCAACACTCATACCTCAACAAAACAACCTTCCCTGATATCAGTCTCCTTTAAATTCCCCAAAGGAATTTCAGGCTTGGTCTGACCAACAATTGAAGTATCAATTGACCCAATCTCAGATTCCGGTATGGCCCCAATAGTTTTGAAAATCTCAGGACCTTTGCGAGCCCGTGGCTTTCTCTTATCCTTTTCATGGCTTGTAAATGTAACTGAGGTGCCATCAACCTCCATTGTCTGATTCTCAGCCAAACCCACACCAGAACTTGTAGCTAGAATTCTTTTATCAAGGGCAGTTTCAGTGTTTCTTTTCTCAATAACGTTCACATTTTCTGCAATAAAAGCTTGAGGCTTAGATGCTAATCGGGGAGTCTTCCAGTATCCCTCAGGACCAGCTTCAATCAAATCCCTTAAGGAAAATGGTTCACTCATTGCAACGATTTTTCCTGCTTGAGATACTGCTTCAGCCGACAGCTCAGCAGCTTTAACAGTGGCATCAAGGTTTTCAGCATGTTTTGAGGATGATGATGCAGCATTGCTTTGATCAAGATTTTGACTTTTATTTAAATTGGTGACTATCAATCTTGCTTGTTCGGCAACATCTGATGCAATTTTAGCAGCAGCTGCTGCCACCTTAGCAACAGAAGCAGCTGCTGCTACTGAAACGGCTGAGGATACCAACTTTGCTTCATCATTGGAATTCATATCATAATCATATCTTCTTTGCACCTGGCTCCATACATCATTGCAATGAAACATTGCCTTTTCAGCATGCTGAGTAGCTTCCTTTGCTTGAAGTTTTGACTCCTCAACCTTGGTCGAAGTCTCATCTGATAGAAACTTAGCAGGAGTGCTTTTAGAGATAATAAAAGCAGGCACAGAAACTGCAACTGATGTAGAAAGAGGAATACTAACAATTGGAATACCCTTAATCTTTTTTCTGCTCTTTGAATCACTAGAAAGTTGGTCAGACACAGTTGACCTTTTGATGCCAGACACGGAAGAACCCTCTGAAAAAATGATAGGAACAGAATTAAGAACCACTGGATTAGATGTATGTTTAACCATCGAACCACCTGATTCTAAAACAGGGGTTAATTTCACTGACTCAGTTATAGGAAATGGTGGAATACGAGGGATGGGGTTAAAAGTTGGAAGTGGAGAAGCTGGTAGCCATTGTCCAGAAAATGGACTCTGAGACAACCAAGAAGAGTTATAATTCGGAATGGGTGGAGGTGGAGTTTGATGAGTAGGGCGTAGAGGAGAGAGTATTTGGTGATAATCAAAAGAAGCAGCTTTGGCGACGCCACTAGACTGTAAATTATCTGAAGATGGGGGTACCCTTAAAGGTGATGAAAAGGGAATCATGGGACTAATAAACGGTGGGGTACCCTTGTTTGGTCCTCCAATAGGTGAAGAGGTAATTTTATTTTGGTTAGAAGCGTGTTTAATTACTTGATCAGATCTGCTACCTGAATCTCTCATGTCTGCAATGGAGTTAGTACAATATAAATGATACAAATAGAGGTGACTTTGAATCTCAAACAGGTAAAATAAGTAACCACATGAGTGAAAGAGGTCAAACGTTACACAAAGTGAAGTTTTGATGCATAAAACCTCCTAAATCATATTATGCAATTAGTTAGACAAATTTTGAAATAATTATATTATAATTTTTATTATGTTTAACATGCTAATTATTTGTAGAGAATGTTAAAACTTTGGAAACAAAGTTTTATAGGTCAACGCAACCAACACATTTACTTGTATGTGGTGGGATTCAGGTTACGCTTAGTTTTAGCAGGTCAAAAGTCACCCAAAGTGTAATCTTACACATAAAAACTCTTACAGCATTTACCTAGAAATTTGTTTTACTGAACTAATATATTTCTTATAATTACATTTGTCACACTAATAACTGGTATTAAAAAGTTTTAATTACCCAAAAAGTGAAAGATCAACCAACCCGGCCGATTTGATTTGTAAAACAATTACTCATTTAAATTAATACTGAAATAATATATATCTTAAAATTACATGCGACACACTAACCAGTTCTAAAAGAATTGGACAGTTACCCAAGAAGTCTTTAGATCAACCAACCTGGCTGATTTGATCGGTAAAACAATTACTCACTTTGATTTATAATAGACACGTTACCTGACATGCATGAGCCACCCATTCTGCCAACCTCTAACTACAAGATAGTGAGAGACAACTAGACAAGAACTTGAGAAGCTAAGATCATAAGGTACCTGATCGTGATTGAATAGGGTTACTAGATTTGGGCTGGGATTTCTGGACATGAAGCCTTTCTAAACAAGCACGCCAAACACCCTCCCAAGTTCTTCCACCATCTATAAATAGAACAAATGAAGAATTTAAAATTATCATTTCTAATTCAACATGTAACAAGAATAAAAATATATTGCACTGACCAGATTGCCCAAATGCAGCAATCATATGAGTTTCTTCAGGTGGAGATCCCGATCTGCAACAAAAAACACGACCATTGTTTCATTAATGCACATAAAATCCAAAGACTAGCATGCATGTGGAATTATATCTCTTAACCTCTTATATAAAGCCCTTTTTGTGATGATCCAAAATCCATTTTCGTATAAAAGGACTTTTTTTAATTTTCATGGTTCAATTTAGTCTACAGCAACTGAGTTGCGATAAAAAAGAAATACTTTTTTGATTTTGTAATTTTGTACTATTATTCTCTAAAAGATTATCCTTGGAAAACGTAACAACAGTCTATATTTATAGAGTAAATTAGTTTTTAGCCATCTTACATGTGATAACCACCAAACTTCCAAATATATGAAAAGAGAAAAAAAACACTAAAATATGCCAGCAGCCAACTAAATCCAAGAAGTTTTTCGGTATCTAAAGACGGCATGCGCGTATATGAAGATGGAGAGTACTTACATCAATGATCCATAAACTAATATTTGTGCACGCAATTGCACTTGTTGATTATCACTAAAAGGCTGCTGAAATATAGAAGTTGAATTATTCAAATCTGGAATTTCTGGCGATGGAAGGACCCCAGGTTTTGCAACATTCGCATCGAACTTAACCTCTTCAAAACGAGTACCTGTTGCAGGGGGAGTTAACAACACAGGTGATATTTCTCCTCTTATTGAATCTTTTGCAGTTGTTTCTTTCCTGGCATTTTCCTTCCTAGTTAATTTCCGTCTAGGTTTACGCTCAGATTTCCCTTTGACTCCTACTTGAGAGGTCAAACTGCTAGGACTGTGAGGACTAACAGAAATTTGATGATACTTCCTAAGATCGATTTGGATGCTGCTAGAACCTTTTGAAAGCCCCTCTGTAGTCTACACAAGTTTATGATGAATCCATGTTACAATTGTATGGGAAGTGACAAGATAAGGCAAGATGGGTGGATTAGGTAACAAGTCAAAAACTAGTTTCAACCTCAGGTTGAAACGGGTCATACTTTAGTACAGGCGGAAGCACGCCATGTCATATTGGGTTGACCCATAAACATTTTTTTAGTATCTCTAATAAATACAAATAAATATATATCATAACAATAACAATCTAAATATTTAAATAGACTGACATAGTAGGTTGTATGCACAATAAATTTAAGTTTGATGACTTCCAAGTTCCAACCAATTGGATCCATTCAGGCTGTTCCCCATTTAGCTATTTTTTTTTAATTGAACTGTTTGTTAAAACACGTTGACCCATTCATATGAAAATGAGTAGAAATTGACAACTATAGCTGTGAAATAGGGTCAGATGAAATAAGAGACTACAACAATAAAAGCATAAATATGAAGGTACCTTTGACAAATTAGAAACTTGAAACGTAGGATATGATAGAGAACCCTTGCCATCTTGTCCCAGGTCAGCCCTTTTATTGACCTCAAGACTTAAGTTTTTCGCTTCTGGTGTAGCATTGCCTATTGAAATAGAGCGTACTTCATTTTCCACACCATCCGTGATCTTAGAAGGCTCCACATCATCCATGATCTTATAAGGCAGGGAACTATCATGTGCCACATCCTCAGATGGACGAGCTACATCAACAAATGTTTGATGCTCATTTAATTTGTTGACTGTAAAATCCAAAACAGAGGCAGAGATAGTATTTAGATAGTGAAATTTGCATTTCAGTTCTTTCACCTAACAGAATAGCCTTATAAGTGTCACACGCATCTTTCTGTTAGGAAAAAAAAAGTTTCATTTCAAATCCTTCTAGCACGGAGCTTCTCTATGTTCATACATATGCACCCCGCAATAAATTTACCCCATGATGGCAACAAGCGCGGTTTAGGACTTGCGAAACAGGTCAAATAGATTATTTTTTTGAATGGCCAGATTGGGCAAACCCAATATACTTTTGTCCAAAAATCTTTTGACTTTTTATAAACTAATACTAGTTGAATATTATATTATTTCAACAACACTTTAGCTTATCAAATAAAATGATCTAAAAGGTTTTTTGCATTCAAAATAAACTTTGGTTAAATTCAACCCATTTGACCTGTTATATTACCTGTTAAAGATAACACATAATGCCATAAATTGGTTGAAAGTGCCACCTACAAATTAAATGCTAGAACTTCTCTAACATTGACAAGACCACTGATGCCGTAAATGGGTCTCCTGCTCCTAAAAATTACAATCATGTAAAACAGCATAATTTTTTGCTTACAACATGATCCTAACCTGTCCACTTTTAGATGCATAACAATACATGTAAGACAAACAACATCAATAGAACTTTAAAGTTCAGAAAATCAACCATCAAACTAACAAGGTATAAGTACAACCAGGCTACAGCTATGCTTACCTTCTATCACTGGTTCCTTTAGTTCCTGTAGACATCCTGAGTGAGAAATATTGCCTGTTCTCTCTGACAACTGAAAAGGTTTTGTTTCCAACTTCTTTAAACAATCTTGACCGCCATTTTTAGTCCCAAGTTCTTGTTCAATCTGGCTTGCATTGCAGCTTTCAACGGGTGTCACGCAATGAGCATCAATCTCATGTACAGCTTTTTCAGCAAGACCAAGAGATGCTTTTTCAACTGAAGCTGATGAATTGTTTGAAACAGAAGCAACCACACTTTCAACTTGAGAAGACTCATTTTGGGAATTTCCTTCCGAAGGGCATCCAACTTCTGTGTTTTCCTTGCTACCCTGGTGCACTAAACTCACCCCAAATATAGGTGATTTTGGAAGCTCATCATTTTCAGCTGTAACTGTGTCAGGGGATGACCTTTGATCAGACACTGCAACTGATAATACAAAGCAAAGAGAAACAGTGTGAAAAGGTTTAGATGCTATATAACAATTCAGCCTAGATGGTACAGGTAGAAATTTGGGTGGGTGTGTGGGGGGTTAGTAGGTCAAAGTTTGGTCAAAATATGTAACGTTTTGGTACTACTAGGGTTCACCAAAACACTCTCTGTCCAAGCTTGAACCTATTATAAATAATTCTGTCACTTATGATATAAAAAATTAAATTATTTTTAGTAATAATCTAATTTTTTAAATGAATTGGTTAAGTAGATTTTATGCATTAAGAAAATACTTTAGGAGACACTCAACCTATTCAACTTTTTCTATGTTAGCTGAACTTTTAATAGACCTCTTAAAGATAAAAACACAACCCATGTCATCCCATTCATAAGAAAATGGGCCAAAATGCCCCACCTTTACTAGAAAGTCGATGACCAATGCTCGAACAGACACATCAGACTCAAAATTATTAGTTGTTACAGTATTCTCTTTATTACCTTGCAATGATGGTTCGACATTCTTTTGGCTATCAACAGCTCGAACAACTTCAAAATCTATATCATTACTTTCCAGGGGTGATTTTGCATCCCCTTTTTCATTGAAAGAATCATCTTGATCCAAATGTATGGCATCCGGTTCAGATGAGGTAATTTTGCAGTCCACCTGCACTGAACCAGAAGTCTCACAGCCTTTTTCAGGTAAGCTTCCTGCAGACACCATAGATGTATCAGATATGATATATTGTGCATCCTTTTCTATGACGGTTTCATTTTCTTGAACAGAAATCTTTATGGGGGATATCCTAGACAAAGATCCTGCATTGGACTTCAGAGAGTCAGGATCCTTTAACTTTAATATTTGGGATGGGCTTTCACTTAATGGGATGTTATTTTCAGCTAGCAGTTTCTCAGTGAATGAGATGCTACTTTGAGTTGACGGCTTTTCACTGAATGGAATGCTAGTTTCAGTTGGCGGGTTTTTACTGAATGTGATGCTAGTTTCAGTTGAGAGGTTTTTACTGAATGGGATATTAGTTTTAGCTGACGGGTTCTCAGTGAATGAGATGCTTTTTTCAGCAGGCAGCTTCTCACTGAACAGGATGCTAGTTTCATTTGGCGGGTTCTCACTGAATGGAGTGCTATTTTCAGCTGACGGGTTCTCACTGAACGGAATACTAGTTTCAGTTGACGGGTTCTCAAGGAAAGGGGTGTTATTTTCATCAGAAAGCTTTGCACTGAACAGGTTGCTCGTCTCAGCTGACGGATTCTCACTGAATGGAATGCTAGTTTCAGCTGACAGGTTCTCCGCGAATGAATTGTCTGTTTCAGCAGATGGCTTATCCACATACTCAACATTTGCGACAAAAGAAAGAGACTTCTCCACGCCATACATACAACTTTCAACAATCACGGTGTCGCTATCTATTGGAATATCTTTCTTATTTTCTTTAATTTGAATACTTTCTTCTGCTGCATCACTAGAGGCACATTTTGACAAACCAATCACATTAAACTCCTCAACACTTGCACCAACATTCTCTAAGAAGCCCGAGTAATCCTTACTTGGTTCTTTTAGAATTACATCATCGAATGTGCTATCCACTTTTTCCCCCGAAATAGATAAATTATGCTTCTCATTTGTAATTACTGAATCCAACTCTCCACTAGGTATTTGAGATTCTTGACTCAAATTAGGATCCATAGCTTTAGTTAAGGTCACGGTCTCTTCACATATATTAGGATCCAATTGTTCAACTACTGCTTTACCCACGACTTTTTCTTCTTGTCCAACTGATTTTAGAAGCATTTCAACAGATTCTGAAGATGTCGCTTCAGACCATACATTGTTACGTCTTAGTTCCACACCACTTGAACTGAACTCTATTCCATTACTTCCACGTGAATATTCCTCGATCCACTGGTTGTCTTCTTGACCAAGAAAATCCTCGTTTTCAACTAAACTGTTAAAGTTTAAGTGCCCCTGGAGAGTATCATCAAACTCAAATTTGGGAAGAGCATATGGATGCAAAACAGGAGAAACTTTGGAACGGCCTTCTCGGGCTAATTGACGATTCTGTCCTTGAAATTCATCGTCATCATAGTCCATTGGTGTATCCCTACAATTAATAAAAGTGGCATGGATAGAACTTTTAAATAAAATGTATTGTGTACATATACTAAATGGGCCAATTACAATCCGTATGATTTTTTTATGGCTTTGTCTTTGTACCACAAAGTTCTCTACACTAGGATTATTGAACAGAATTCCATACAATTAACTAAAAGTAGAAACTTATAAACTAAGAAGTTTTGAATTACTGTATATCATGTAGCTTAAACTACACGTAATAGACCAAAAATGGGGCGTTAAAATAATGACATGGAAACTAATGTAATGCTAAAGGCCTAAAGGCACTACTTCAAGTTTAAATGGGGCTCCAAAATAGTTCATCACCAAGTCCTTAACGGGTGTGAAAGATAAGCATCTTTATAATTTTGACTAATGGGGGGTTTAGTTAAAGATTAGGTTTAGCCAAAACCACTACACTTATTTTACATGGAGCTTTAGTTAAATTTTATCTGCCTATGTGGCACCAACATGTCACTTTAGTAGAAGATTAGCTAAAACCAGTACATATAGTCTTACTAGTTTAGTGCAAGAGAAAAATAATCAAAGAAAAGAACTGAGTCACAAAAGTCAAAATCATCATAGGGGGGTTGTTATTTTCTCATTTGTTGGTACCATTTCATCAAGCTTACTAGTTTGATGGTACAATTTCATTATGAACTTTTTTTTTTCTTTTTTCCATTTATATTTTTGTGAAAGCATAATCTTGACCAGAAAAAGATTTTTCAGAAAAGCAAGCTTAATATGTTTAGGCCAAGGTTCTAACCTTGCAAAATACAATTCCTATTTCAACTTCAGAATTTTCATCTTAATGTATTGAAATATGAATCTTGACTAACGGGTCAAAAACTAAAAAACTTCATAGTGAAGTAGTAACATGCCAGGACAAGCCAATAACTGAATATTGGTAAAAAAACAAAAATATAAAGTTTTCTCCATGATCATTCTTGAAATAATTTAAAAGTAAACAGAGTAAGAAGAACCAGAATTTCTTAGGAAAACTATAAGTCTCACAATTAACTTACGAAAATTATAAATCTCACAAATATGAATAATTCATAGTAGCCCCTCGCATGTATTAAATATTTCATCTAGACCATGTAGCAAAACACGACTCTTGATAGTTATATCTTCAAAGCATCTAATCTATCATGCAATTCAGCTATCTTCATATAGTATTGGGAGCCATATTATCTTTAATCTACAGAAAACATGAAAGTAACATAACATAAACCACTTCTTAATAAACTCAAACTCAACCATGCACCAGCAACCACGTCACCATGAATAATAGCCGAAAACAGCATATAGCAAATCAAAACATAAACCATACCCCTAACCACAACCAAAACGATCCAAATTCCACCAATTCAATACACCCTAACGAGAGAAACACTAAATCACAGATTATCGTTGAAGGAAACAAACAGAAATTACCAGAAGAAGTGTAGAATAGAAGCTACCTCCCTCCATTCGGATCAATTGAACCCTAATTTTCGTTGCACCGATTCCTGCAGCTCCTTCATAGCAAAAGCCACCAAAGTTTGAGGGAATACGAGCCCTAATTGTTACACTGACGGAGGTTCACAATAAATTGAAAAAGCTTACACAAATTTCCTCATAAATTGAAGAAGATAAGCAGACGACGACTGAAAGGTGAAAGTTGAAAGGTGAAAGTGACCGTTTAGAGAGAGAAAGTGAGAATTTGCAGAGGACTTAATGAAATTTGAAAAGAAACCGAGGGTAGAAAGGTAATTCAGCTGTTGGAGCGACTGACACGTGGTGTCACGTGAATGGTATAGCTAAAGGAAGGCTTTTTAATAAAGAAAATATAAAGAAATAAAAATTTGGAATTAATGTGACGAATGAAAATAGATTAATAATTTATTAGTTGACAAATTCACAAATTATGTTACTTTTTTGTTTACGTTTCATGAATTTTATTATTTTACTAGTGTTTTCTCGCATGTTACGTACGCGGGAGTTTGGTTGATTTCTCCTGTCATACGTGACGTGATTTCGTTTGTTGTCCGCTTAACTCATTGAAAACCACAAAAGCAAATACGGATACCGGTTCTGATAATACCGATACGGCAATGACGATCTTTACTAACAATTGGTTTGGTCCGTCGCGGTACTGTAACAATAACTGCACATCGTTGTAGCCTACGATAAAAAAAAACACTCAAATTTGAATTAAACTTCATTTTGAAAAAAAATTTATATCCCTAATCCAAAACACTTGTTGGTGGTTACATAACAAAAAACTAAAACCTAGGTGACCAAACTCAAAAAAAGATAAAATTATTCTAAAACTCAAGTTGATTTATTATATATATATATATAGATATATATATATAGAGAGAGAGAGAGAGAGATAAATTACTTTTTAATCCTTGGGTTTGACGAAAAATTACGGTTTAATCCAATAGTTCATTTATTACACTGACAATCCAATAGTTTTAGTTTAGGGTTTGTTTCAATTACACCACACCACAAAGTCATTAAAATTTTTTTGTTTAAATTAATATGAATGACAAGTTTACCCATGTGACTAAATCAAAAAACAAAATAAAACAAAAAGTAATACAAAACCACCCCACTCTACCCACCCCAATCTGTCCTCTCTCATAAAAAACCCTCACAATAGCCCTAACCCCATATGCCACCACCTCCACCACTTCTCTGGCTGCCACCTCCACCACAACCACGGCACCACCACAATCACGTCCTGCCTTGCGCCCTGCTCGATGCTATCATCAACATCACCACATCCTCCATTTAACATCTGACCATTAGATCTCTTACCACCACCGCCACCGCTACCCACTACCCACCATCGTTGCCACCATTCTCAATAGGACCATTATCATCATCGTTCAGACCCCCCCACCCCCAACCAATCTCTCTCTCTCTCTTTCTCTCTTTTTTCCTCCACATATACAACAACCTCAAACCACCACCATTGTAGCCCTGCCCTCTCTTTAGGGGTTTTCATCAGAAGACATCTAAGAACCCTCAAAGCCACCGAGCCACAGCCATCGTCATCGTTCATCTTCACCAACGCTACCCTTTTCCGTCACCGTCGATCAAACAAAACAAAACCAAACCACCGTTGTTTCTAGAAAGGATGACTAGAGGTGGCGGTTGATGGGTTTTGGCGGTGGCGACCGGTGACTTTTAAGGTGAAGATGGTAGTGGTGGGTGGTTACAGTGGTGAGCCACGGTGGCGGTTGTTGGCGTAGCGGATGGCGATGGTGCTAGAAGAGAGAGAGTAGAGAGAGATTGAGTTAGGGGTATGGAAAAGGGTTTGTACTCAAATAGCTACAATAACAAAAGTATTAACTAGTTACATTTTCAATCTACGGACATTATGGTACTTTTACATTAACTTAACGAAACAACACTAACGGTGTCAGTGGTGTGGACTTTAATTGAAACAATCCCTTAAACTATTGGACTCTTAGTGTAATAAATGAACTATTGTACTGAAACCGTAATTTTCGTCAAACCACGTGACTAAAATAGTAATTTACTCATATATATATATATATATTATATATATATATATATATATATATGGGAGGGTTCTTGAGAAAACCATACTTATGCGAAAACCAAAGAAAACCACATAAACCAATACATAATTCAGAAATTTTTTTGTTATTTTAATTGTTAAAATATTATTTAAGTATTTGGTACATATATGTTGAGCATACATACGAGAATGAAGAGTCTTACGTATACTTCACTATGTCGAATGAAAATGGTTACGTATACGTAACCTATGTGTGACGTATATGTAAAACCATGTTACGGTTTTCATTTGATCCATACCTTTATTTAATATACTCACACATATATATAGAGGGTAGTGATAAAAAATTATTAAATTATGTGATCGATTTCATTGGTTTTCTCTAGTTTTTTCTCATATATTGTGGTTTTCTTAAGATCCCTCCTATATATATATATATATATATATATATATATATATATATATTTATATATATATATATATAAGTGTTAAAATTATAATTGTTACCACTACACATGTACTTATAAGATATATTAATAATTATAATAATTATTGTCATCATTATGAAGCTTCACTTCTCAATCTTCATATAACAATCGAATCTTGCACGATCACACTCAATTGCCACAATGTCAAGGGTGCTTTTGTAAAACTTTAATAGTCATTTTATGAAACTATAGAAAATCACTATAGCAACAAAGTTGCTGTCTAATATATAGTAATGTTACATTTTAAGATTCCTTCCTATTTTGTTAAAAGGACAAACCAATTAATCAAACCAAAGTGAATATGGTAGAATGGAATAAGTGGTTTTGTGTTGTATTTTGTAAAGTTATGAATTATTCTTTTGTCTTTTTTGTAAAGTAAGGGTCAATAGATATAAGTGTATGTGTAATTTGATTGTTGAATAAATGAGGGAGGGTCAAGGTGCGGATCAACGGTACTAAGGAGAATGTGGGTTGTAGAAGTAAACTAAACGAGTT